>PPHD01014312.1:3395-16781 GCA_002909625.1 Bambusicola thoracicus
AAAAAAAAAAAAAGTGCACCTAGCACCCATTACAAAAGCCTTGCCTTTGGTAGTAGCTCTCAGTATACAGCCAGAGAAGTTAAATTTGACTCTGAGACAGGACTTAGACTCCTGACTTTTTAAGAACAAACTATCACCCTGACAATATGTAAAGACTGGTAGATGATAATCTGGAAATCAGCCCCACTGAAAGTGACTTGGGCATTCTGGTTGGTGGCAAGTTGAATGTGAGCCACCAGCATGCCCTGGCAACCCAAAGGCCAACCGTACCCTGGAGTGCATCAGGCCCAGCACTGCCATTAAGTGAGGAGAGCGGCTGTCTCCTCCACTCTATGCTGTGCAGCTGCACCTTCAGCACTGGGGGCAGGTCTGGGTGCCACTATATAAGGAGGGCATAAAACTATTAGAGAGCACCCAAAGGAGGGCTATGAAGATGGTGAACGTAGTAGAGGGCAAGGTATATGAGGAGCAGCTGAGGTCCTTTGGTTGGTTCAGCCCAGAGCAGAGGAGCGGAGGGGAGGCCTCATGACAGCCTGCAGTTCCTCATGAGGGGAGCGGAGGGTCAGCGCTGAGCTCTGTGCTTTATGACAGCGACAGGACCCAAGGGAACAGCATGGGACTGCATCAGGGGAGGGTCACATGGATGTTAGGGAAAGGTTCTTCACCAGAGGGTGGTCAGGCCCTGGAACAGGCTGCCCAGGGCAGTTGTCACAGGGGAGTGTTTGGACAATGTTCTCAGACACCAGGTTTGAATTCTGGCATGTCCTGTGCAGAGCTAGGGGTTGGACTTGGGGATCCTTGTGGATCTATTCCAACTCAGGATATTCTGTGATTCTATCATACTATTTTTTCCCTTCTGCTTTCTGCCCTTCTGATTCTTCTCTAGCATGTTCCCATTGAGCCACCCTCTTCCTGTCTATGTAAAGCAAGAGGTCTGGATGTTAAGGATCTGCTTCAGATTACTTGCAGTGTTGAAAACAAAAGGAAAGTCTTATAGTCTGTTTATCATAATGGAAAATCTAATTTCTCAGGCACAAATTGAAAGCACAATGAAGAATACTGAAGAAGAGGACAAACAAAATTCCCATTATTTAACGTTCTGATGAAACAAAGTTAATGGTGTCAGTGTGTATTATCTGAAAGAACACACAAAGGCAACATCAGAATAAAAGTGGATGGATTCTTTGCTAATCATAGTAGAAAGCTGAGACAAACAAACAAACCAAACCAAAACAAAAATCCATAAGCTAAGTATGTAGGTTGCTTTGAAAGTAGTGCCTCCTATGTGCTTCCATGGAAATAACAACGGATACAAAGAGCACAATATCACTATTTGAGAGAGCAAATTCTCAGCTACACAGCACCATTTTTTCTAGCAACAAATTCAAAAATGCTTTAGATGAACAAAAGCCTGCAGGCTGCACTCACAAAAATCTGCACCAGCAGAGGTGACCCGCTGTCACTGTTACCACTGCTAAAACACACCACCCACCCCCTCATTGTGCGCACATCCACTGCATGGGCTCCAGAAATGTTCAGCAGGCATTGATGAATACTAATGGGAGCAATTTTTTTTTGTATGGAGGAATTCAGTGACACACCTTTGCTTTATTCATCTTTCCATGTTAGACCCCATTTTGTCAGACTGCCCCTCTGCAGCTATCTGTCACACAGAAACAAAATGTAATGAGATACTGACGGGAAGGTTCCGTTTCTACTGGCATAGCACCAACATCCACCTCTGATGTTGTGGGCCAAAATAATAAAATTGGACGCATTACTTTCAGAGCAGTCTTCATGTACCTTGGTTTTTTAATGCATTTGTATAGAAACTGCTTTACTAACATCTGTTATTGGGGAAGAACTGTTGACTTGCCTTAGAATGCCTGAGGAGCAACAGAGCCAGAGTGATATATATGCATTTCACTCCCCTACCTAGTAGTTTGTAGTTTGTGTTACATACTGCCTGATTTCATTTTGGTCTGAAAAACATATCAGTGTCTCAAAACATATTTATAAAAACTTTTGCTTCTGTCATCGGGAAAGTAGATCTATCCGTTGAGGTAACAAGTATTTTTTCTTCAAAAACAGTGCTGAAACTTGATTCAAAACTTCTTTTTTCCAACACATGATGCCAGTCTATAACAGCTCTCTATTAAATGTCCCTGTTTCATAATATTTATCTTGGTAACACCAACACTCCAGAGAAATGCATAGTAGATTCCTTCAAATCCATTACTAGAACATCCCATATCAAATGTTTGAGCTTGTAGGTAGTGTCTGTTATTTCAATATTTGCTACATAATTGTTATGATTATGACTAAGAGCATATTTAATCATCACGCTCTTTGACAAACACCATTTTAAATTGAATGTTGCTTTCTTTCTTTCTTTTTTTTTTTCCCAAAAAATATGTCAGTGTACTGCATATGGTATCTCTATTAGAAATACTCCTGCAGCACAATTTCCTTTTTGTATGTCTTCTTCTTATTTTAATTTCTTGTTTGATGTTACTGAGAAGACTGAGTATTTCTGCAAAGGCTGATGAGTGTGCTATGACTCTATGTACATGCTGGAAGCATATAGATTATGCATTTCTCTGTACATGCAAAAATATGCACTTGTTCATGGAACTCTGATACTTCTAGAAGTCAACATCTGTTCACAGAAGTGGCTATTGGCATACACTTATCTGTGAATCAATATGCAAATATATGCAACTGCAGTGAAAGAAGTTCCTCAAGATTTGAAGAAAACCATTTACTTTTCACAGTTAGAATTCTGAAGTGACTGACAGGTCCATTGTCACAGCCCTTATGGAAGCTGACTGTCTACTTTTTCACCTAAGAAAGCAGAATATTATTCAAGTGCAAGAAACATTATAATAAACACAGCAGTTTCCAATTCTGATAATGTTTTCATGGAATCATAGAATCATTAAGGTTGGAAAAGACCTCTAAGATCATTTAGTTCAACTGTCCAGCTACCACCACTGTTGCCCACAAAACCATGTCCCTAAGTACCACATCTACCCTTTGCTTAAACATCTCCGGGGGCAGTCACCCCACCACTTCCCTGGGCAGCCTGTGCCTAGGCCTCAACACTTTTTCTGAGAAGAAATGCTTACTAATATCCAACCTGAACCTCCCTTGGTGCCACTTGAGGCCATCACTTCTCATGCTATTGCTGTTACATGAGAGTAGAGGCCAACTCCCACCGCACCACAACCTCTTTTCAGGAGCTGTAGGGAGCACTGAGTCTCTTCTGTGCCTCCTCTTCTCCAGACTGAACCATCCCATTCCCTCAGCCACTCCTCACAGGACAGTGCTCCAGACCCCTCACAGCTTCATTGCCCTTCTCTGGACACACACTGGCACCCCAGTGTCTTTCCTGCAGTGAGAAGCCCAACACTGAACACAGTGCTTGAGGTGCAGCCTCACCGGCGCGTGGTACAGGGGGAGCAATTTTTCAGGACTAGTGTTAGAATGCTAAAAGCTTTAAACAACCTGCATAGATCCACTGCTTGATAATCAGTCAGCTGCTTTTACAACGCATGTTGTACAAAAAGAATAAGCAATCATGCCCTCCAATCATGCCCTGTCAAACCACAGGGGGCTAAAGCAGTAACTTAAGGCATAGGCTTAAGCAAAGGCATTCTCCCCGCTTTAAAAAGCAGATTAAGCATGTGACAGATGCTTTGTGATAATTCATGAGTAGTATAGGCTGACCTGGTTTTTACGATGTTGATTATATGAATATGTTGGTTTTATTTAATTAGAAGACACAGACAAAATCTGAAATATTTGGTAAAAGTGACTTGCATTCTGATAAACACCCTCAGGTCAGTGAGGGTGATAAAGCCCTCACTGTCAATTGTAGAGATCCTATTTCTAGGCTCCAGTCAAGCTGTCAGAATTTCTATGGCCAGTGTTAGTGATCAAGATCAAAACAACTCCAATGACTATGCAAAGTATCCACAGGCCAGAATACTGAGAAACCAAAGAGACTGTCATAAAGTTGAACTGGTGGAGGCTAAAGAGAACATGTATCACTCTCTTCCCATAACATGGGGAAAAAAATCTGCTAAGGTAACATGCTTAAGGTCATTTTTCCCCATTTGCTTCACTCTCTATTGCTCCTATTGTTCTAAGACCTTTACATACTCAGGATATATTTGTGGTCCTTCAAGTTAAGCTTGAAGAATTTATGAGGTATCTCAGTCTTTGGCTGTCTGAGGGTGTGGAAATCTTACTATTCTATAGGAAATAGAGACACAAACATCAGCACAAAGGGACTGAGCACAGAAGCACCATTTTATGCTAGCTCTTTTTCACATAAATAGAAGCTTTATGTTTCATCATTAGAATGATGTATCCCTCATACAGGAAATCTTGTTTAATTCATTATATGAACGTATTCAGTGTAAGCTGATTTCCCTGCTGTTGATCTGTGAGTGCAGAAGACTTTCCAATAGATCACTGAGAGAAACCTGCACTGGTACCGGGTAGAGAGGCTCCTCATTTCTCTGGTTACATCTGCTCCTTTCCACTGGGAAGCTGATTTTCTACTATGGTATATCATAACATTTTAATGGATGTCTGCTCTGGTACCTGTTAGAACATGGTAGGATTTTATACCATGTTTCTGTGTAAAACAGCATATGCATGGGTAAGGGGAGTGGACACAGACAAAAAGAAAAACAAAACACGTGCCCAAGTAAGTTTCTGTCTGGTATGAAGCTGGGATGCACACTTAGACTCACAAGCTCAAAAGTAACCTCTTTTCAAGAGGAAGTCAAGTGTAGTGCATATGGCAGAGTTCCCAATGAGTTCATCAGGGCCACAGTTTCATTGATATTTCTGTTACTACTTCTTCCAGCTGACCTCACTCACCACAAGGCACCTTTGGAGGCATGGTGATGTTGTTCAGCGTCTTGTGGCCAATTAATATATATACTCCTTGTACATACCAGAAATATAGCCTTCAGCTTTATCCAGATCTGTGTACAACACTGCACTAGTTACATGACAAATAGCTTCACTTAAATGTTTTCTCACTCTGCCATCACACACTGATATGTCACTGCTGACACCGACACACTGCATATTTTGCTGTTCTGCTCACTCATGGGTTATCCATTCACTGGGGATAACTGCTGTAGTCAGTATATATTCTGACATTAGAGGATTATGCAGGGCAGAAGGCTATAAAAATAAGGTGTTATTAACTATTTCTGTGACATCCAGACCATAACTGGACAAATGCTTGTCTGAAGCATCAAGTGAAAAAGCTTCTATACAGCTATAGAGAAATATTTTTGGAATTTGGGTCAATTTTACTAAAGTGCCTGTTCTTAGAAATAGCTGTAGTGGGGATGTGCAACAGACAAACCTGACAAAGTCAAAACATTGTACCCTGGCATTTTTGATAGTGATGTATTTTGCTTTTCAAGCACAAAACAACTCTTCCGTTTGAAATGACTTTCAAAATGTATTTTAAAATTATTCAGAAAACTCAAGTTGAAAACAACACTCTGCTTCAGACCAATCAAGGCACTTCTTCACCAGAAGTGATTCTTTTCAGTTCTTAATTCTGTGATTTTTTGTTTAAATATTCATCATCGGAAATCAAAGTTACTTCTTTATTTTTCTGTAGCTGTCAGCAAATCAATAAACCCTTCTTCAAATTCAGCTGTAATCCTAGATCCTAGTCTTCAGCTCTGAGACTAAGATAAGTACCTGTTTAGGTTCTGCACTGAATAAATATGAATTTCAGGTCCTTCAAACTACCAAGCATAGCAAGGCCTCCCCAGCTCTCCTTCCCCCTCTTCAGGTTTTATAAATAATTCACTGCTTAATGGAAAGAAGATGACAGTGTTTTAGAAGTTATGAGAAGGTGACATATTTCAAAGATGCTGTTCCTGACATTTTTGGTCAGCAAAATAAAACATGATCTAGAATTCTGTATCTTGAGATTTTGCACATTTTCTTGGGTATCTGAAAGGCATTTTCCCTACAATAAATAACATCTATGTGGGAGGATGGATCTAGAGACACATAAACCAGGAGTGAGTAAATCAACAGAAAGGAAATTAAGAGAAGATGCATCATTTTTAGAGAAAGCACTTGCCTAATGAAGTTATCCCCCCTGTGTCTAGTAACCTCACTCTGTAAGAATAGATTGAGCAATCCAATCCAAATTGAAGTCCAGTTCTTCATTTTTCTGCAGTTCAAACGTTTTGGAATAGGCTAGGCTCCATTTGTACACATATATTAAAGACAAGAACACATTTCAATATAAAATGCTTTTCAAGCTGCTTATATTTTTATGCATATACACACTTTTCACACATCAGGAGAAGAAGCACGCAGAACCAACCAGAAGCAGTTAAGTTAAACTCCTAGCACCCTTCCTTTGTTCAGCTCCCACAAATGTCTGCTGCTGGTGGGTGTAAGTCTTTTGAACTCCTTGAAAGCAACAAGAAAAACCATACATCAGTGCGTTTAACCATATACCTTCCTCAGCTACAAGCAGAACAGCTCTTGACTTGAACAGGAGCATGCATCCAAGGATGTGATGGTTTGCAGTTCAGAGCATTCCCTTGGGCTTCTCTGTTTATTCTGCATTTGTTTATAGGTTTCAAAGATATATTTGTATCCAGAATCTCTAAACACCTCAAACTGAGTGTACTTTCCTTACTAGCAGGAGGAAGGGAAGCTTTGCTCTCTGGGTGAAAAGATGAAATGAGTTGATGTGACCAGAACACTAGAGAGCTTGTCCACAGGGAGCTGCTCCTCTGCAAGATGTGCCCATGTATTCCACTTCCATATTTTCTCATTCTAGTTGATGACCACCACTAAATTCAACTCTCTTGTTACTTGTTGTGGGGTCATATTTTCTACAGATAGTTAAAAACCTGATCTAATGCCTTGTAATGTTTTTGAGACACACAATGATGAGATACTTTCAAGCTGCTGCAGAGGCAGAAAAAGAAAGAAAACTATTGTTGCTAGGACAGAAGCACAGAAGCTTTCGAATATTTCAGATAAATAAAAGCAAACAACAAGAAAGCTTGGAGAAAGAAAGAAGTATGAGGGAAAGGGTAGGAATCTAATAAAGCCAGAGCCAAGAATCTGGAAATAGCAAAGACTTTTTACAGGCAAAGACAATACAGAAATAGACTACTACCCCAGAAGGCAGAAGAAAGCTTGAATTCATATTTGCTGCTATTTGTAGACTTACTCAAACACATAGCAGCAAAATAAACACTTACCCACATCATTAAATCAGCTCCATGATGCACCCAAAATATTTTGCTCCTGCTTGGTGAGAAAAGGATGTACAAAACCTCTGTCACACATTGGCCCAATCCAAATCAAGCTAATAAATTGTTTAACAAATGCAAGTGGAACAAGCAAAATCCTCAGGAGTGCTACCTGCCCTGCTTCTGTACCAGACTAAGAGTAACCCCCTTTGGCCAGGTGGAGGCCATTTCCCCTTCCCAAGGGGAAACAGAGGGGCTTTGAATGCACTTGGAGTGGCCTCATTCAGGCTGGTCTCACCATGCTACTGGGGAGGTGAGAGCCTTTGAAAGTCTAGGGATTGCCTAGAGGTCAGCTCAGCAGGAATTCAAAAGCCCCAGACCAGCATATGCTGCACTTACAGTGAGCATTCTCCCACTAAATCACAAGGTTGCACGTGTTGCTTCCTTAATTAAGGAGCAGAACAGAGGCTGGCCCTGCACCGCTCCCAGAGGAAATGCTGTTCTGCCAACCTGGCTCTGACTCACTGTTTTGACACTTGGCATTAAAGCTTCTGTAGTTTGACAACTAGCAGAATGCAGGCATTTTAAAACCCTGTTATTTCAACTCTATGCTCAATTTTTAAATAACTATGCTAATTCAAAAAAGGTTCATCATTATTTACCGCATCGGTCCCCTGAATATACTGAGCGTTGCTCCAAGTTATTGTAACTCTCCTTTTTAAAGTGGATTTAAGCCATTATGGTCTATCACATAAATCCTTCTTAGTTTGTGGATTATTGACCTGATAGGCCCAAACAGCTCCATCTGTCCATTTAAATGGACATGAACAATGTGAGCATTTATTGCTTTCAATCCTATGAAGTGTAAAGTGCTTTTTTTCCCTGCTTGTGTGTGTGTACTTTCAGTATTCAGGGACAATTTACTGCTGAGGTCATGTCTCAACTCTTTTAATTATAGGGCTTTCCAGGGCAAACTGCCCACATACTGTAGAATAAGCAAGCATAAAGCTACTTGAGTTAGGAAATGGAGCTGTTGACTTAGAGCCAGCCCTAAGTAGCAATATAAAAGTTGATAGACTGGAGGAACATTTGGAAGTGAAAAAAGAACTCCCGGTTGAAATGTTGATAGGAATCCAGTCTTAGGTAATGAACCTTTTATAGCCACAGCGAAAGTTGCTTTTGGATTTCTACTCCAAATTGTTCTAATGAATGAATGTAAGAGATGCTCTAAGGGATATTTGTTGAAGTGAAAACAGGAATAAAATAGTTTATTGCCTCTTGATATGTGTCGTGGGTCAGCGTGAGAGCATCCAGAAAAACAACAGGCATTTTTCATTAGTCAGTAATTGTTGGTAAAATCAATTACAAAAACTGAGTTAATCATGCTGTTGAGTCCAGTAATTTCTGATGGAAGGATTAATGTGCTATAAAAAGTTTGTTGTATGTGTAAGCTCTCTTTTCCCATGCCACTGACATTCTACACACAGAATTATTACTGTGGTGTGATGCACTGTAAAGACTGGAGAACAAACACAAAGACAGAAGTCTGCAAATTTTGGCTCTCACCTCAGCCTGATGGATTTCATTGCTTCACTGTTCACTGTTGTCCTCTTCATGTGGGAGAACCACTCAATTGCCAGGCAGGACATGCAAAGCAGGAAGGTGTACATAATATTTCAGTATGCCCAAGGCTTGTCTCCGACATGGGTGGGTTCTGGTTTCAATGCCTGTTAGTGGAAAAGAAAACTTAACTCAGTCCTGAATATTATTAAAAAATCTTAGAGGATAAAACCACACCTCGCAGATGGCCTGTGAAAACTTTTGGATACATAAACTGAAATGTCTTAGCTCTAACACTTAGATGAGAGGATTTGTCTTTGCAAGGAGCTTCACATTTTTGATGCAGAGATACAAGCTGTGCATGTACTGGACACATGGCTACTTTTTCATGGATGGGGAATCTCAGAGAAAATGGTGGATATTTTTGCCAAGCTACATTTTCAAAAAAGAAATATCAGGTGCTAAGACCTTCTCAAAGCCAGCCAAATGCTAAGGCCAGATTGTAGTGACCGAAGCTGTTAAATCATACTGGGTCATGAAGGAATGATAGTGTTAATCTAAGTGCACATGTGTGCATAGTCACAGATACCAGGCCAGTTACTGTTTTGTTAGTTTGTTGTTGTTGTTTTCATATGTAAGTAATTCAGTGCATACAGGCTCCCCAGGGAGGTGGTTGAGTCATCATCCCTGGATGTGTTTAAGAGCCATTTGAATGTGGTGCTTAAAGATATGATTTAGCGGAGGGTTAGAGTTAGGGTACTATGGTTAGGCTGCGGTTGGACTCGATGATCTTTGAGGTACTTTCCAACCTGAGTAATTCTATGATTATATGATTCATCAGGATCTTATGTCCCAGTTCATGGGTCTTTTACTCATTCACTTCCGTATGATTAACACAACACCAGTGCCAAAATCTAAGCATAAATCTTGAATGAAATATTTCTTCTATGATGTGAAATGAACACTCTCTGGTGAAGAACCGTTCCCTAACCCCCAACTTGACCCCCCCTGACGTAGCCCCATGTCATTCCCTCAGGTCCTGTTCTGGCAACCAGAGAGCAGAGCTCAGCACTGACCCTCCGCTCCCCTCGTGAGGAACTGCAAGCTGCCATGAGGCCTCCCCTCAGCTCCTCTGCTCTGGGCTAAACTAGCCAAGGGACCTCAGCCACTCCTCATACACCTTGCTCTCTACTATGCTCACCATCTTCATAGCCCTCCTTTGGATGCTCTGTAATAGTTTTATGCCCTCCTTATATAGTGTCACCCAGACCCAAGTGCTGGAGGTGCAGCCGCACAGTGTAGAGCAGAGGGGACAACCCCTCTCCTCACTTAATGACAGTGCTGGGCCTGATGTACTCCAGGGTACGGTTGGCCCTGTGGGTTGCCAGGGCATGCTGTTGGCTCACATTCAACTTGCTGTCAACAAGAACCCCCAGATCTGCAGGGCTGCTCTCCAGCATCTCATTCCTGAGTGTGTACATATAGTCATAGCTAGGGCTGCCCCATCCCAGGTGCAGAATGGAAAGTCTAATGGAAAGAGAGAGTGATCCAGATGTTCATCTACGCATTGGGCAATTCTTCTAGCAACACCTACGTAGTGCTGACACATTTCAAGATATGGAAAGAAATGATAAAAATAATACATGAAACATTAAACATTAAAACATTAAAATTTTGCTTCCTAAGATGCAAGCAGATTACTGCCTTATGTTCTACATATGCCATATCTATCATTTTGGATATGACATATCTAGAATTTCCAGGGAATACTGTTTTCTATACTGTATAGTATAGCTGAATATATGATAATGGAGCATCCATGAAATAGGCCATTGTGTAATAAGCCCGTTCTCAACAATGGGCCAGTTATATTAAAATTTGTTTAACAATTTTCTCTTGAGCCAGATGGAAAGAGCAAAGTTTGTCAAGTCTATGGAAACCCATGGAATGTGGCTATAGAGAGTGAATCTCACAGAGGTTCAAGGTAAAAGTGACTGTCAAGAAGCACAGAGATGTCTGCACAACTCTGTGCAGACCATTCACATATTTTCATACACTAGATTGGACTCTGCAGTGCCTAAATCCAGCAAATCTGATCCTAAATGGTCCCAGAGGAGGAATGTGGCCTAGCTTATGAGAACTTTGCTGTGCTGCCCTCTGCTCCCTCAAGAGAGGTGGCTGCCTGTGAGTGAGCTGTGTGCAAATAAGAAACAGTTTCCAGAAAGGATCCTGCTCATTTAGCTCTGCAGCAGCTGTAAACACTCCAGCTCTTTTCTTCCTCTTAGGTACCAGAAAACCTTTGTGGAAGGACTGTCATAAAGCTTTTATATAGTACCTATAGGACTGCTTGTCAGAAGAGGCCTCTGTGTGGTTCCCTAATAAAAATAATGACTGAATAATCATCAGCAATATACATGCAAATTGGATTTCCGATTGCATGGAGACACAAGACAGTGTTCATCCATCACGGGCAGCAAAGCAATTGTGAGCAGTCCCCAGAGGCTGTCCCCTCCAAGACTGCATGAAATCAGTCTGGCAGCCTGTGAAATGCACAGTCCAACTCCTCAGTCTGCACACTCATCCTCTTGCCACAGAGGCACTAAGGAAGATAGAATATAAAGACTGTTTTCAGGAGTTAAATACTTGTTCCTTGGTGAGAGGCTGATCATTATTTTATCTGTACTGAGCAATGTCTATAAGAAAACTGCAGGTAATTCTGACAAAATTCTATCAACAATATGACAGTCTCCTGTTGTGTGCTGGGGCATTTGGCACACAATGTTACCGAGTCAGATGTTTGTTCCTTTTTTTGGTACTTGGTGTTTGTGTTTTGCCTGTTGCTTTGACTCACACTCTCGCTTTAGTAAAGACTTGTTATACTGTTGTCATGTACGGTGTTCACAGATTTATACCAGAGGATTGAACTTTAGTAGCCAGAAAGTCTCAGCTTTACTCCTGATGGCAGGGGCTGCTCCCTGCTACAAGCTTTTTCTCTTTCCCGGGTAGAGAAATGAGCCCAACTGGCAATATCCCAGAAGTGCTGTGGAGTCTTGCAGCACTGCTAAGTCACATGTGCCTTTTGGTGGTTGATGATCTGCCCCATTCCAACCTTGCTAACAAGAGCCTTTCTATTGACTTTGGTGGAAGATGACAGAAGCTACAAGGAGTGGAGGCTGAACTCTCCGTGTAAGGAGGAGCTGCAAAGCAAGCAAGGTGATCACATTCTGACTAGTCTTAGCAAAATCCAAATGAAATTCAGAGGTTTCCAAAGCTTATAAAAATTGAGGGAGAATCACTAGTCAGAATTAATGTCTTCAGCTTTTACAGTGCTTGCGTTGCAAAGCAGTCCTGGCTGTTTTTTCTGCATTAGGATAAAAACACAACACAACTGCAGGTGAAACCTTAATACTGATGAAAAATTGTGCAGTACAAAAGAATGTCACAAGAATGACTAAACAGAGCTAACTGTTAAAGCTTCATGTTCACAGCTTTTATTCTAAGTATAACTACTACCCACAAAGAAAAAAAAAAGAAAAAGAAAAAAATAGTATGCTTACATTCCTTGTGTCCTTGTGGCCAAAAAGGCGAGTGTTATCCTAGGGTTCATCACAAAGAGCATGGCCAGCAATCTGAGGGAGGCAATCTTCCCCCTCTACTCTGCTCTGGTGAGGCCACAATAGGAGTACTGTGTCCAGTTCTGGGCTCCTCAGTTGAAAAAAGACAGTGAGCTCCTAGAATGAGTCCAGTGGAAGGCCACAAAGAGGGTGAGAAACCTGGAACATCTCTTTTCTGAGGAAAGGCTGAAAGACCTGGGGCTGTTCAGCCTGGGGAGAAGATGACTGAGGGGAAGATTTCATCTCTGTTTATTACCAAATATCTAAAGCGTGGGAGTCAAGTGGATGAGGCCAGGCTCTTTTCAGTGGTGTGTAGCAATGGAACAAGGGGCAACAAGAACAAACTGTACACAAGAAGGTCCGCTAACACCAGAAAGACATTTAATAACTTCTTTCTTTTGAGGGTGACAGAGCACTGGAACAGGCTGCCCAGAGAGGTCATTGAGTCTCCTCTTGAGATATTCAAAACCCACCTGGACACTTTTCTGTGTGACCTGCTGTGGGGAACCTGCTTTAGCAGGGGGTTGAGCTTGATGGTCTCGTCTCCAGAGGTCCCTTTTTCAACCCCTATGATTATGTGATTTCTAGCAACTGGCCCAGAAGAAGAAAATCAGTCCTCAATACCTCTGAAGGCTTGGCAATTGTCTGGAGATGCATGTTTATCTGTCTGATTGAAGCATGGGACTAATCATAGAATCATAGAATTACTCAGGTTGGAAGGGACCTCAAGGATCATCAAGTTCAACTGCAGCCTAACCATAGTACCCTAACTCTAACAACTCTCTGCTAAATCATGTCCCTGAGCACCACGTCCAAATGGCTCTTGAACACTTCCAGGGATGGTGACTCAACCACCTCCCTGGGGAGCCTATTCCAGTGCTTAACAACCCTTTCTGTAAAGAAGTGCTTCCTGATATCCAACCTGAACTTACCCTGGCGCAACTTGA
>PPHD01014313.1:0-16781 GCA_002909625.1 Bambusicola thoracicus
CAAAACCACAATGTATGTGGGAATGATCATCTGCTTTAAATATGCTTTAATCTACTTCAGAAGCCAAGATCATCTAGAGTCACTTTTCAAGAGCTCCCTTCACAGCAGGCTCATCATCTTTTAAAGAGCAGTCTTCACAGAATATATAGATATATATGTAGGCAGAAACTACAATATAATATATACAGTAGTAGGTGACTTACAAATAGTGTTGGATACATATAAACACTGGGTAGGGAACTCTTATCTTTTTTATTGCATATCCACTATTGAGAGTCTTTTTAAGAAAGTAAGAAACGTAGCATTTCATTTTAACAATAACTTTCAGAAACTATCTGCCTAAATCTGTTGATTTGACACACAGCAAATGTTAACAGTGAAGGGAAAGGAAAGCAAATACCTATTGTGGACTGTGTGCTGGCAGAAAGTTGTGTAGTCTCAATGTGTGCACCACCACTGAAAGGATTCCTCTGCTACATGGCTCTAAAATGCTAACCTTGAGGGTAACATGTTAGACAAGCTTGTGAGCATATTCAAAAGGTGCTTTTCAGAATCTGTCTTCATGGTTCAGAAGATCATTTTAAAGCAGCAGTGCTAATGCTACTTGAGAATAGAAACTCTTATCCAGTGAGATACTAAAATCGTTTTACACTTTATTTTTTTTTTAGGAATTTGGCTGAAATGAAAGGAAACTGCTGAATTCAGAAAAACAGTGATTAGAAAATGTTAAAATATAGCTATGCATTTAGCTGCAACACACAAATGAAGACTATTTATGTTCCAGTGTTAAGGAGATTTATTTTCAGTTGTCAAAAATCATCGGAACAATGTATTCAGCTGTCTTTGATGTGAGACTGAATCTCTCTGTGTTGTCTCATAGAAGCTGTGGATCAAGCGGCTCACCGAGTGAGGTGGCCTGCCTGTTAGTCTTCACTGAATGAAAACTGCTCACCTCACTGTGAAAGATGCTGCACAAAGACTTGATATAGACTTGGTTCCCTCAATACGACCTGTATTACCTGAGCAGAAGGATGTCTCATTTCTGGATTCTGATCATGCTTAGGTATGGTAAAGTTACTTAATTTCTCATTCTTATCAGGATTAACAGAATATTCAGACACAATACCTGTGAACATTAAAAATAGGATTAGTCCTTCAGATTAACATGGAGGTTGTATTTATTTATTTATTTATTTTACCAAGAATCATAGTTTGGTGCATACTATAGTTTTGGGCAAAAATTTCAGTGTACACGTCTAGTTCTCTCTTCATATGATCCTGAGTTCCTTATATGAACCACCAAAAAATTACTTGCCTAACCCTGAGGTTAACCAGTTCCAGAAGGAAGACTTCAGAATCTTGAGTCATAGAAGTAATTAGGAAGCATAATTCATTGTCTCTTTTTCATCATTCATTCATCCTTTAGATGGGGCCACTCTACCACTGCTAGTGGTAGAGGATTATTGGAAATTTAAGTTAACATTTGTACAGTGTTTGGAATGTATAATAAATTGATTTGACAAGCTTTGTTTAGGCAGCAGATGAAATGTGCAGATACATTCATTTTAAGTTGCCCTACTGCATTACTAAAGTGTAACATTTCATATGCTGACATTTATGTAGGAAAGGAAACACGTACATGGAAGTAATAGAGCTGCCTTCTCATGTAGAAACCCATTTATTCACCTCTTGCAGGGGAAAGAAGTAGAAGACAGAAGGGTTTTGGGGCTGAGGAAACAGTTGTCAGCCAATTCTGGAAGGTGAATGGAAGCTAAAATCAATCAGCTAAAAAATATACTTCAATGTTACATTCAATCTGGTGTCTGTGCTTGTAGAAAGTGAAGCAGGCTCTAGGAGAAATTGCTGACGAGTCACTGGCAACTGTAGTGACCCTAATCTCACTGGAAGATTACCCTCTGTTGGGTAGAGCAGCACAGATCAAAGGGTAGAAAGGGGCTCAGTTTGTTACCAGAATGCTGGAAAGTCAAGAGGATTCTGTGTGTGTGTGTGTGTGCGCGTGTATGTATGCATGTATATAGAATAGGAAAGGAAAAATTTCTTTCAGGATATAGTGAAAGGCAAATGATTAATGATTTAAGATTCTTTTCACACTGCAGTAGAAATTAATTAAAGATGTGCTGCCTTCAGGCAATTCTATGCTTACAATGATAAATATGGAAATGTGCTGCATTTTGCAGGATAAAAACCATTGTCTTTACAACACACAGAAATGAATTGTATCCACATCAAGTTTTATGTAAACACTCTGAAATTTAATTGGTAAGGGTTCAGCTGAATGTCTCCTTCTGATTAAAAAAAAGCAATAATGGTGGGTGGCATCTCCAATAGCAAACATAGTTTCTCACTTAAGAAAAAATGGAAAAAAAAAGATTTTTGTCAGCTGTGGACATAAGGACAAGTAAGGTGGAGAGGAAGAATCAACAAACACTTATAATAGCAAAATATATTACAGTTGTGATGAATGCATGGTTAGGAATTTTTGGTTTTATTTATTAAACTTATTGTCTTACATGCAAACCCTGAATCTATTACCACAAATAGAGACCCAATCCATTCTCCTTTTAGTTCTGATAAAATGAAGCTCCAAAAGTAATCTTCCTTTTTATTGACACAGAGATGTAATTCATTTCTTCAGATCCCTCCAGTGACTATCTCCCTATTATTTTATTAAATAGAACCTCTTGGTACTGGCTTCAAACTGCCACATAGCACTGAACATAAATGTTCCTCTCCTCTGTTCCTTTCTCCTTCTTCTCTTCCTGTAGTTGCATCTTAGGGGTGCCAGAGATTCCTGGTCTTTTTCTGCTGGACACATCTTCTACAAAGCTGCTGTGGGAAGCTGGATTAGGACCTTCTGAGGGCTACATGTAGCTCACATCTCTGCCTCTGCTTATCCTTTCAGATCAACCACTGTCATGTTGCTAGAAGTGACTTGTTCAAAAGGTGCCTTTCGTCTGCTTTCTGCTTGCTCACCTGTCCTTCAGTCTCAGAAAGCCCACTGCAGGCCATAGTGATGGTAAAATAATAATAATAATAAAAATAAAAAAACGAACAGACAAAACCATATAGAAAATGCTCTTTATTAGGATCCTGGTATGCCCCAGCTACTCCCATTGAGAAATACATTAATACTGCTACTGATTTACTGTTGAGTTAATGCGTGTGTAAATCTCACTCTGGCACATGCACTGGAGAATTTAATTGGTTAAATGAGAATAGAAACATTCTCAGAAACATTTTTTGCTTCTTCAGGAGTCTGAAGATAAAGGGGTTGAAAAAGGAAACAAGAATGTATTGGGGAACTAAGTATGTAGCTGCCTGGTAGAGCGGATAAAGAGAAGAAAAAGGAAACAAGAATATATTGGGCAACTAAGAATGTAGCTGCCTGGTAGAGCGGATAAAGGGAAGAAAAAGGAAAGGAGAATGTATTGGGGAACTGTATGGAAACTGTTGAATCATGGCCTTAATCTCTGATTGATTAGCTGAGGTGAGAACTGAGTCAGCTGCAGGTGCACAGGTGAAGGCAATTCACCTGTGTGTCCGGAAGGTGTGGAGCCTGATTGCACCTCTCCTAGACCCCATTTAAGAGATGACTGCCACTGGGGAATGGTTTCTTTCCAGAGTTTGTTCCTCTTGGAGTTTTTGTTTTCTGTAAGCCTATAACACAGGTGAGCATTTTCCATTTGTTTCCAATTATTCTTTTCCAAAGTGATAATCTTTCTAGCTTTACGATCTGTGGATACCAATCTGACCACACCACTTTGTGTATTTTTTGACTATACTGGATCTAAGTACGTAGCTGCCTGGTAGAGTGGAAACAAGTTAGTCTGAAGATTCTGCAGAACCTGCTGTTGGGTGGGGAGCTGCCTCCATGTCCTCCTGTAGCTGTGCTTGTGTATTCTTGTTTTGAGTGTCCAATACTCGTAATCCTGTTGTGTTTACTGCTCTATCAAAAGAGATTTCAAAACAGTACAAAGGCAGTCTAACTCTAATGGCACTGGTGGAGGTCACCAGCTGAAGGGTTGGTCCAATCTGTCCACTTATAAAAATATATAGTTAAGGTGTAAAGAGAAAGATATACTAGGTTCATGCAAATCAAGCCAAACAGATATCATCTTTAGTATGAAAGAAAGTTATCCTGCAATATGGGTAAAGATGATGAGGAACTAAAAATTCTAGAAAGCTGACAGATGACTTTTTAGCATCTCTGAGCATGAATGTTTTGATGTAGGCGTGATGTGCTAATGAATTAGCCTTTCAAATTCAAATGGAGCTAATCTGTCTCACTCTAGTCCTAGAGCATGGAAAGTATTTGTTCAGACCTAAAAACCATCATATGCTTTAGCAAATATGTGACGTGAGTGGAAATTTCCACTTGGCCAATATAAAGATGAAATACCAAGTAAACTCTTGATACAGATTTCAGAGGTGCTTTTAGAGATAACGAGTGGATTTTGCATAGCTTTGGGTCATATTTTGCCTAATTGCAATAAGTGTTGCTGATGTTTGGACAAAGAAATTAAATCAGTTATAAAGGGATGAGAGCATGAGCCAAATTTGCTGGAGCATATTGAATTAGGTTACAAGAGGACTATAGCCAAAACTGCTTGATGAAGTATGTGCCCTTGAGAAACATCCACGTTTGCCCAGCAGATTTTCCCCATCTACTGAGAGTGGAGATAGATCAGTCCTTGAAAATCCTGTTACAAGTCTTATAGACCAGTGGATGAGCACACCAAATTTTCTTAATTTTAAAAACAGAAACATTGAAATCAAAATCAAGATTTTCTGTTTACAAAAGGAAATCAAAAGCACTGGATAACTACATAGGGTTATCATGGAACCCTTTTCAATTGAACATGCTGGAAACTCTTCATCCAGCATTCATCATCCTCAGTTATTTCCTGCAGCAACAGTAGCTCATGAGCTATGTCTTAAAAAGAATCTTTCCCATGCCTGCTCTGCAGTTTGCTGCCCATTCAGTTTTGTCTCTGCCTCTGTGATGTAAAGAAGAGCACTGAAATAACGTGGGTTAAGAAAGAAACCCTTATTTAAACAAGTAGGAGAAGTGTTATAGGATGTAAGTGTTTACAGTAGCAAGGGAACTGTGAATTGCCTTAAATGGCCAGCAGCAGCTCAGCCTCACAGAGGCAGGGGGGATGAGTGAGTATGTGTACTTGCAGGCAGTAATTACAGCTGCTGCTCATTCTCCACTCTGGAGAAATTAGGTTGCTTCTGATTTAAACTATAGTTTCATGATACAAAGTGTTGGGTCTCAGTGTTGTTTTTCCTCCCTTTCTTCCTTCCCTGCTTTGCACCTTTGTGCTGTGTCAGCACAAATCCTTGCTTATCTATGAGTTGAATTGGGCATTAGAGAACTACTCTGACATGAAAAAAAGCCAACAAAATAAAACACAGAAAAAAAGACAGATTACTTCTATGCCTAAGAAAGATGTGATGTGAGAAATGAGGGATGAGTGTACAGGATGAAATTATCACAGCATCCCTTTCAGAGTTGGCAAACTTGGTCTAACTACTTGTGCCTAGTAGACAGCCATACTCTGTGCTCTGCACAAGCATAATGGAGTTGTGAAACAAGCAGTACAGAAAAGCATTACTATCCATCAATTCCATCCTTTCTGCTAGGCATATTGTCACTAAACATTAATAAAATCTTATTGTTACTCGGCTTTAAACCTCCAACATAAGCAATGCTATGCCACTAGGATGAACAAATCTTATTAGGAAAAAAGCATTACCTTTTATATTTTCCCTTAAAGGAGAAATATTTCACTATTTCACTGATCGCTAAGAAGAGCACTATCATTTCAATAAACTGTTTATAAACATTAAAAGAAACGGAGTGAAGTTTATGGGATTTAAACATACATTTTATTATTTGTTAACAGGATTTGACTTCTCCATCCTACTTCAAACATCCCTCTAGAATATACTTTTCTTAAGTTTTGTGTCTTGAAAGAATTCTAAAATAAGCATTTCTTACCTGAGCTGGCCTTTCTCAAATCTTCAGCAAGAAGACGTGATGTCAATTAAAGGATTACGCAGCTGTATAAACATTGTACTGTATGCTAAAAATCAACTTCAGTGAATGCTTTCTAGTTAGACTACTATTACTCATGAATATTTCAGTTATAATTTAAAAAAAATATATTGTAATTAAGAGTCAAGCTACAACAAAAGTGCTTATAACTTAATTTCCCCTAGACTGGCCTCATCATGCATTCAGCAGCAAATTATTTCTTTTCTTGCCACCAGCATGATGTTTGCTGGTGCTAAGAAGTGCCAATACATAGCTTATAGGGTGAAAGGTTAATAAATGATGCACATCGTGCCGTTTGCATTTGTCTTCTTTATATCTACAATAAAATATTTATCTTTTTCATACATAGGAAAATGAACAAACATTTATTGATTTTATTGGCAGATTAGCCATTTGTTTTTAAAATGCAAGATGCCTATTTTTCACTTTATTCCACTGCTTTAATATTTTACTCTTGATAGGAATGGAGTAAGATAGGTCAATAATAATTCAATTGAGTAAATGTCATGCAACAAGTTTCATAAAATAATGATGTTGCAGAGAAATCCTCCTAGATGGGGTTTAGTGTGTTGTGTTTTCTGAGAACTGTATGGTAGTCTTTTTAGAATGCACAGGAACATCTCTGTAGCAGGGAAGATGACAAATTCACTGACCTCAGAATAAATTCTCTGAAGATGAAGGCTTGAAAATCATGATAAAAAGAACCATTTGCTAGTAAAGAACAGGAAGAAATAGAAAGTTTCACTTATCTAAGAAGATGAAATTCAATTGCTGATAAGGTCTAAATGTTATGAAGACTGTAAAATCACTGGGAATATAAAGGTATAGAGTATATTTTAGTAGCTGCCAAAGCTGTGGTATAGCAAGATCAGTGTATATACTAAATTGAAACAAAGCCACAGCAATACCTTGTCAAGATTTCACCGTCAAGCAAAAATGCAGCAGCAAATGAGGGGAAAAGTGAAGCAGATTAGAAGCTTTTGACAGTTTCTGAGTCAGCTGGTGGCAGCTACCAGCATGGAGGTTTGCACAGTGCCCAGCTGGCCGTTCCTATCAGACATCACTTTGTACAGATTATTCTTACCTTTTGCTTATAGTGTAACTTCACAGAGTAGGCTGCACTTTCAGCCAATGAGCAGAGAATGTATCAATAGAAAGTTAATAGAAGGCTGCTGCATGGTTCAGTGAGATGGTTACAAACTGGATTTCTTGTCTGTAGTTTTTCAAGTGCTAAAAAAAATATCTTGGGTAGAATGGTTACAGTCAGGAGAAACCAATTAAACAGATCTGTGTCCATAGAATGTCTCAAATGTATTAATCTCTATGTAAATTTAAGTAGTCTGAAAAAGCCCCTTCGCAGTCATTCCTCCCTGTAAAAAATTATAAATAAAATGTGACAGCTTAGCTAAATTCAGTTATTTGACGTATTTTTCAGTGTTCGTAGTCAAGTACTGTAAGAAAAAAAGTTAATTTCTCTGAAAACTTGAAATTAAGTGATAATCCAACTTTGCTGCTGAGCATTTCTAAACTTTGCTGCTGAGCATTTCTATGTAATGTCTTTGCTGTGGCTGTGGTGTTCTTAAAGGAAACAAGGAAATTGCCCATTCAAAACCTGCAGTATTAAGGTTGCAAAGTCAGGTACATAGAAGATAAGAAATGTTAGTTTGGGTTCCTATCTGAATCTAATTGTGTTCCTATCCAGCAGTTTGTATTATTAGATTTATTTTATAACTTGTACAAATTCTAGTTTTTCTTACATTGTTTTCATGTGTTTAAATGTTTTTTTTCTTAGACTGTATTGCCAAAATAATAAAAAGGTTTTATTTCCATAAATATATTCCTGATGTTTGTAAAGCAGAAGGATGTGCAGAGGATCACATTTGCAACAGTATCAAATCTTCCTTTTCCTGTGCAAAATGTTACTGCAGGTCTGTCTGCACAGCTGCAGTCCCTTCCAGGCTGTTTGATCCTTATTCTTCATCTGTTGTGGGGATAGTGCCTCCTTGTGCCCTGCAAAGCTCAGAGATTTGTCAAACAGGAGGGAGTATGACTGGAACAAGAGAGTGATTTCAATGTTACCATTCCTGTAAGTGCAGCATGCAATCTGGATCACCACCAGACTTTATGGGTCTCCAAACTGTGGAGGGTATACAGCTTGTTTCACTGTTACACTGCCACACTACCAGCAGATTGCTTCACTTTCTAGTGTTCTGTCGCAGTCTGTCAGCAAAATATAGCACTTCTCTGTTCAGTATTTTCTCTTAAAGCAGCATATTCAGCTCATGAACTTTCATGTTGTTTTATGACACTGTTGAAAACTCAAAAGTAATAACCTGTCATTGAACAAAGGCATAAGCACAGGGAATTATCAAATCTAAATGGAGCTGTCAGGGTGAATAGAATATACCTACAGATTCTCTCTTTCTTCATATTTCTCACCATTGATCAGAGAAGATTGATTTTCTTGACCCTGACTGATAACGTTCAGGTTGACCCAAGTTAGCTATACAGATGTAACCTCTGTCTTCAAGAAAAGTGGACAATCCATTCTGTTTGTTCTTCTGCTGGATTAAACTAAAACCAGACCTCAAAATCTGAATGCAAACAAATTATAGTGGTGACAAAAGGTTAAAAAAAAAAAAAAAAGAAAAAAAAAAAGGCATCACATCACTATAGAACCACTAGTTTCTTCTCAATAATCTGCAAGGCTTTGTAAAATTTCCTGGAGAAAAGAACTACTTGAGGAAAGCAAGGAAATATCCCACTCAGGTGAGAGGACAAAACAAAATATCTATTTTCCCACAAGTGTGGTATGTCTGGTTAACTTGTTGGTTTTGTTTGGATAATAAACATATTTTGAGAAGAAAATCTGTTCTACAGTATTACCCAGGCAATTAGTATGTAGTAGTTAAGTTGCTGCAGAGAGAGATTTGTACAAGAATTATAGTGAAGTGAGGAACCAGCAAAAGAAGAGATGATAATGGATTTTGTTAAAGTGGAAATATTACTAATGAAATTGCTCTAGGATCAGTCTGTCATCTGATCCCACATAGAATTTTTAGTAATAATCTTGGTGGAAAGAAACGGATCTTGAGCACAGGGAAAATTTGATAGGATGAGATGTGATGGAATAAGTTGTGTTAGGGGATGTTCAGGTTGAATGTTAAGAAAAACTTCTCAGAACGGGTGGTGAGAAATTGGAACAAGCTGTCTAGGGAGATGTTGGAGTCACAGTCCATGGAGGTGTTCAAGAAAAGGATAGAAGCTTCACTGAGGGATATGGCTTAGTGATCTTTTCCAACCGAATTAGAAAGATTCTGTGATTCTCAAAGTACGCTTCTGTGAGGCATGTGTGAAAATTTTTCTCACCCATTGTTGAGATAGTTACAGGGATAGTTACAGGCACCTAAACCAAGAGGTTAGCGACCATGATGGGGAGAAAATTCATCTCCAGAGGACAACTCACAGCATCTAGGTGAGCGTCCAGCTCTTAGTAGTGCCTCCCTCTTTTAACCATAGCAAGAGAGTCAGGGAGGGGGCAAGATGGCTCACTTCCTGCTGTGGGAAAGAATGACAGTTTTTTATATATGGTTGAAAACCTTATATTCGTGTCTGCTCTAGTTCCTGTTCACAATATTAAAACAGGTCTTGAGCATTGGCTGTGAAACCTACCAGTCCCCTGCAGGAACTCTACTTGAGTTCATAGATAATTTAAATGTACATGAAAGGAGTAGCCTAGACACAATATATTTCAAGTACTTTGCTTTTTAAGTCTTTCAAATCTGCGTTTGCAGTTAGTTTTCTTTTGCTTCTGCAAAACACGTTTGTAGGACAATATCTGACTCTCAGTCTCTCTGGTATTCACCTACCACTTCACAGGGGGCTGTATACCTGCTTATACTCTCTAACTAACTCTCCCCCTCACAAATCAGCATAATTCAATTACAGGCAGAGAAATTGCTCTCAGCTTCAAACTCACTTTAAAGTGTGATGTTACTGTTTCAGAACTTGTCTCGTTTAAAAACAAATAAATAAACAACTTACTCTCTCTACCCTGGATAACTGCTGAGAATCCTGCTGAAAACCAATAGTAACATAATTGTAGCAATACAAAAGGCATTGAAGATTAACAAATGGTGATCAATATATTTATTTTCTGTTTTTATTTTTCTATGCCTACTTTTCCAGCTTCTGGCTACTTGTTTCTGTTTCCTATATAACAATTTGTCACCTCCAGGATTTGCTTTCTATATTCTGTTCATCTGGAGGAATGACTGTTTGGATTCAGTTTCTTTCTGCTTGAGTCATTTCTGTGAACTGGTTTACACTTTGAGCCCACATGGGATATTATGATGGAGGAGGTTACATACTGCACCTCTATTCAGGAAAGGAGAAAAGAGCTGTGGGTTTTCTGAGCATGCTACAATTTAACACATGGTGTAGAAGTGACATGAGTCTTCTCTTATATCTGCTTCCTTGTAGCCAGACTTGACAATACAATAAGACAGTACTATTTGAAATGTATAATTCATCTCACTGATAATGTACAAAACTTTTGTAAGATATCCCCATATTCCAGTTTCTTTCTCTGAAAGAAGTTGATTCGAACTGCTAGTCCAGATTTAGACACAAAATACCAATATGGCTATTATATTAAGCACCTGATGCTATGTATGTATAAAAAGTACCACTGTAAATAGTTCATGTATTTTCTGATATGAATTTGGAGAAGGGAAGGCAAGGATATCAGAATCAATAGAAAATAGTTTAGAGTATGAGGTCAATGTAGTTATTTTTAGACTACAGAATGTGGGCTAAGAGCTAGTGAATGTTCCTTGTAAATACCCTGTGTTTTTAACAACAAAGAATGGTAGGAGATACTTAGCTTAAAAGAAAAAAAGTAAAAGAAAAACAGTGATGTAATGACAAAAGAACTAATGCTGTAAGGCTGTATAGTGTGGAGTAGACTTCCAACCAAAGAAACCTAATGAATTCTGATCCAAATATTGATCAATTGATGAAAAGCATGATTTTGTTGCTGTTATGATATACTTGCTCTTGTTAGCTATGTTAGGATCTATTCTAACTTGTCTCCAGTGTATGCAAATTCTGATTTCCTGAATTATCATTGTTTAGTCTGAATTTTTTTTTTACTGTTTTAACTTATCTGATGTGAAGTAGTTACAAAAGAACTCATACCTTCATTTGACTGCTTAATCTTAAACTTTAAGCCTGATCCTGTAAGAATTTGTATGAACTTAATTTAAAACACTGCAAGCATCTATAATGATTTCAGTAACACAAACTTGTGAACTACATGTGGGTTACAAGGAAATGAGCCATCACCACCTATATTCAAATAAGATCTCAGAAGACTGTGTGCTGCTAGTTGATAGAATATTTTTTGGCCATTCAGTTTACAGAATCGCATACCCAGCAGCTGTCACTGAATTAGGGTCTTGAGCTAGTCTCAGTCTGAGCAGTGTAGTGATTTGGCAGGAATCACAAATGAGCAGCAGTCATTTGTTTGCTGTGTGGAATACGAATGGCAGAATATTTTGAGGGTTAACCCTGAAACACAGATCATTTGAGAAAGACTTTTTTGGAAAATACTTGAACAAGATAGGTCTTCAAAACAATAGCTACTGAAAGAGGAAATGTGTAGATAAATTATGCATTCAACCTGAAAGATCACACATCATATAGGAACATTTTGTCTCTTAGAACATCATGCAGAAAGGAAGACACCAGAAAATGGAGCAGTCAAAACAATCTATATCTTCAAATCTAGTTTAGTTTCACTGCATTCCTATCCTAATTGTTTAAAACCAGATGAGAATTAGAGTGTCTGTCAGTCTCCCTGTTTACACTACCTTTAAGTTTTCTGTAGAGACAGCGAACGAGGTTGCCATGGTCTCCTGTAACTTAAATTCTTTTTCAGGAGTAGGTACTTTATCATCGAACTAATTTTGAAGAGCACTATTGTAAAAGTCAGCCAAAAACCACCTGGAAAGTCTGGAAAAGACTTATTCTTGAGTTAAAAAGGTCCAAAATCCATTATCATGCTGCTGCCAGTAAGCTACTGTTAGCACATACTTAGGCATATGCCTTTCTGAATTTGCAGATGTCAGTGATGTTTCAGAGGTTTTGGGATGTAGAATGCATAAATAGTATCTATTGCTATGGTCGTTAACTTCTGGGTTTGGCAAGTCTTTTGCATTCTGATACAGAACTTCCTTCCAGATGACAGCCAGAGGCAGTGAAAGAAGGATGGAATCTTTAGGGAGATAGGACCCACACATAACTGTACGACAAATTGTAATGACAAGGTTGGGATTGGGATTTGTAATGTGATGTACTGAAATAAAATCCATTTCCATATAGTGCATGCATGCCTATTGCTGTTTGAAATAATCATCTTTGCAAAGCACCCTTTCTTTAGGTCAAGAAGCACACTCTTTTCCTGTGCCATGGTGTTTATATATCTTGTTCTCACAATCTAATGTAATTCTGAGCTATAAATATAGTTTGCTAAGGAATTCATAAGGGCATTATTACAGACAAAATGGGCTGTCCAATAACTGAATTATTTTCATATTTGTGGGAAAGTACTGACATCAGAACTTTACAAAGATATTTTAAAATATACTATTTTGCATCATTATATTTTTTGAGACAAAGTCAATATGTGGAATAAAATCATTGCAATTCTGTCACAAAAGAGTAAGTGGAGAAAAAAGAATAATCCAAGAATTCAACTTTTTTAAGGATACTGGTTACCCTTGCAGATAGCAATAGAAATTAACCTTGAAATAGGCAGAAAGTACAAAGTATATTTTTTATATAACTGTGATCCTTCATCATGCGTATAAATAGTGAATTACTGTTTAACTTTTCTTTGCAAGCACTAAGAAGTTTGTGAGCAAAATAACCTACTGTTCTGGGGCCCAGTGAAAGTCATATTCTGTTAATCTGGAATGGGGAAGACATAACTGGTTTTATAATTTTTTGGATTTTCATCAGTCACCAGCCTGTGTTGCTGACTGAGGAAACACATACTGTTCATCAGAAAGTCTTGCTATCTATGAGCATATTTTTGTTTCTCCCGTAGAAGCAGACTAAAACAGATAGAAGAGGGAATCCTCACAATGAAACCAATTGTTTTTCTCTCTTACTGTGATATTCTTAAGCATGAATGCACCATGTCACCCCTTATATTACCAATGGGTGCATTAGATTTACTTAGCAGCTACTCTCAATAAGCAAATCTAGTTGTCAGATCCTTTTAATCACTACAGAGGAGTAATCTCTGCATTATTTTTAGAGAGGTTTGTAATTTAATTTTTATTTAGTTTGATGCTGCTAATTCTGCATCTTCCTTCGTCTGTTTTGCCTGCACTGAATTTCTTTGTTAATCTTGTTAATCTACAGATCTCCGGCTAATCTACCACACAGTGTTGAACCTTACTTTCAAATCTTGAACTTTTGTCTGTAACATCACCTTTTCCCTCTTCTGTGCCATGCCTGGATGTGCTTTTAAACTGCCTAACTCTGATGAATAAGGCTGTTAGATTAAAATGTCACCAAACTACACATTCTTTGTTGCAGCATCAGTTTTTCTTTATAGTTTCTTCTTTATCCAGGTTATCCTGGTACCCACTGGCTCTGAAATTAACTTTACATAGACGATGACCTCTGACTTCTGGAAATGTTTGAATCTTTTTTGTGAATGGAGTGGCTCTGTACTTAGCATTGGTGAGACCGCACCTTGAGTGCTGTGTTCGGTTTTGGGTCCCTTACTCAAAGAAAGGCACTGAGGCCCTGGAGTGTCTTCAGAGGTCAACAAAGCTGATGAAGGGTCTTGAGCACAAGTCCTATGTGGAGTGGCTGAGGGTAACTGGCATTGTTTATTCTGGAGAAGAGAAGTTTCAGGAGAGACGTTATAATTCTCTACAACCACCTGAATGAAGACTGTGGTGAATGGAGGTAGGCTTCTTTTCCCATTTAACAGTGACAGGACAAGAGGTAATGGCTTTAAATTGCCCAAAGGAATGTTCAAGTTGAATATTAGGAAAATTTTCTTCTCAGGAAGAATGGTACTGCATTGGAACAAGTTGCCCAAGGGAATGATGGAGCTGCCGTCCCTGGAGGTTTTCAAGAAAAGAGCAGATGTGGTACATAAGAAATAGTGGCATAGTGGTCATGGTGGTTGTGGGTTGATAGTTGGACTAGATGATCCTAGTGGTCTTTTCTGACCTATGATTCTAGATACATTCCTAAGCTTGTAAGCTTTGAAATCATGAGTTAGTGAAAATGTGGTATAAAGTGAAGAGCTTCCAAAGCAGATCTGGATAAAATTGGTCTGAGTATAGCTACTCTGTGGAGTACTTATAACAGGAGATCGATCTGGTAATTACACACTATCCTTATCCTTCCAGAAACACTAGTTCTGTCAAATAGAAAGTCATGTTAAACGCTTCTCTTTCCAGAATGGAATATTATTAGATCATACCTCTGTATTGTCTAGTACTGTTTCTTTTCCCAAATAATGCAAGAACATGATGTAAACCTTTACGTTTTATAACAAGAAGGCAGTAACATTTAGAAAATAATAAAACAACAAACAAATTACTTTTATTGAGTTTGAAACATTACTTGAAACAATGTGGAAAAATTTGTATTAGTGTATTGGTCATAAATATGGAGGTTTAGTGAAAATCATATGGTAACAAGTCAGAAAATGAAAAGAAAATATATTGTGTGCAAAAAAAAAAAAAAAAGGAAAGAAGTTACAGAATTCTGTCAAAAAAAGAAAAAAACGTGTGTATGAAAAATCTGTACTGGTGCATTTTCAATGCTGAATACAAATAGGTTCCTCATTTTGTACTCTTAGAAAGATAAAATCAATGTTGAATACACTATTTTGACCTAAAATTATAGTTCTGCCTCACCTTGAATATGGTGTGAAATGTTGGTATAATGTCACTGTAAAAATTGACTTTGAGAACACAGGATGGCACAAGAAATAAGCTCAGATTGTAAGGATCTATAGAGAAGAAAAGTTTAAAATAAGACTTTATTCTCATTGAAAAATGAGAAAATTCACTATAATTAACTGAAATTTCCTACTTATTATCGTAATGAGTAAGTCATATTGGCATTGCTGAAATGCAATTATACAAAAATACCTCAATACATTATTTGCTAAATTTGTGAAAGCAAACAAAAAGTAATAAAAATAAGGTAGATGATAGAACCCATCATGTTGTACCAGGGATAGCTGCTGAATGAACTGAAAATAGTGAGAATACAAAGGCACAGTCTCTGGTAGTAAAGACAGCTTAAGAGGATCATGTGTCTGAAGCAGGGAACAATAACCTATTGAGAAACTGGTCTGTAAAATACATTGATTTCAGTTAAAAAATACATGTTTTCCACAAAACCTTATTTCAGTGATCCAATGGATGAAGGAATCTGCAAACAAAGAAGTGCAGTGGGTACTAATGGACAGGGCAGTTGAGCAGTGTGGTAAAGCCAGTCTACATCTTTCAGAAAGAAGAAGGTCGAGGAAGAGACTGGAGAGGCAGAGAGTGCTGAAAGAGAAATAGAAGTTAAACGAAAACAAGATTATTGTGAGCATCAGAAAACAATTGTCTTAGTGTTTATTAGGATTTAAATAATAGCTTTGATTTTAGATATGTAATTGTATTGATTTTAGGTGATACCCACCATCATTACAAATGAGTACCTTAAAATCCATAAATTCAATCAATTTCACAGCATCACTTTGTAGGTAATATTGTCCACAAAGAGGAGTAGAATATTTCTTATAGTCACATAGGTCATTTGAGTCAAAGCAGGAAGAGGAAAGTGCTGTTATCTTCATAACAGTGCATAGTCTGCTCATAGTTAATCTGTCTCTAGAATAGATTTTGAATTTTAAGCGTCATACTTCTGAACAGGTAAATCTCTGGAAATAGCATTTTAGTGTTTAAGAGACTGTGCTGGGAAATTGGTCACTTTTGGCTTCAAAGAGGAAAAAAGACATAGTGTGTAGAGCTTATAAAGGACTTTTTTCTACTCATATTGAGATGAAAGAGATTTATGTTGCATAACAAGTTAGGTGATCTTATTTGAGTTGTGGATCCAAATTGGGTGACATGCTCCATGTAGGGCACCTGAAACTCTGTCCAGAAGTCGTGTATTTCATGTTTCCTACTCACAGAGCTCATCACCATAAATTTCCTTAATGTTGCAGGAAAACAGAAGACAGAAAACGTTGCTGTGCAGCAGCTGAACTGTAGCTAGAACTGAGACTAGGCAATCTGTGGCTGAATGTTGGAATACATCTGTGTTTGAATCTGCTTCAACAGGAGCTGACAGAGAAAGAAAGCCTACAAAAGCCACTTTTTCTGTAAGTGAGAGATATGATGCATGGTTATGTTTGAGTTTATGAGTAAAAGTTCTGGACATCAGGGAGTTGGATGATAGTTAAGTAGGATGACTTGAGATTTCTACTGCATATGTAAATGGAGCATTATTAACTTAATTTTCTTACAATTATTATGTTTTCTGTCACAAAATCTTCTTTCACAGTTACTTTTCTCTAAAACTAAGGATTTTCAGCTAAAGATTAGGCTGTGAGGAAAAAAAAATTAGCCATGTATATATATCCAGAAACAGATAATGTTTCTGGGCA
>PPHD01014315.1:0-16777 GCA_002909625.1 Bambusicola thoracicus
ATAACGGTTAGTATTATAGTTAAAGCCAGTGGAAAATAACAGGCATCACAAAATCACACAATCCAAAACGTTTATGTTGGACTGCAAGTTACAGTGCACAGAAGTTGTGTGATTTTAGTTGCAGATTAATTATTTCACCTTGCTCCTGTGTCACAGTGGCAGAAGCAACACACGTTAAGACCTAGGCTCAGTGAGTTAAAATTGTCATGACCTTTTATGAAATTGAAAAAAAAAAAAGTGACTTTTGAAACAAAAGAACAAATCTATTATTATTATTTTCTGAGTGAACCAGAAGGTTTTGTTAAACAATGTGATTCCTGCTTGAAAACTCTGCCTAGACATATACCCATTCTGTTACCTTTCCTTTTTGGTGCTTAGCAATTGGATTTGGTTATAGAGATGAAGAGTCAATGCAGTTCACGTGCAAACATATATAATGTCTTAACAATAGAAGGTTATCTTCTCATTTCTGAAATTTTCATGTTAGGAGTGTATTTGTTCCCCAGTTGCATCTAGACAAATTTGTAGAGACAATGGACCACTATTTCCAAACCTAGACAAATTTGCAGAGAAAAGTAAAAAGATTATACTGTAGGCAACAAAGCCACAATCCCATTATGATATCTATATTAGATTGCTGAAATACATGCTAATCTGAGATTTAATCTAACAGATCAATCAGAAACTACTGCTATTGCAAAATGTCATTATTCATGAGAATGTGTAAACACTGAAGTCATTCTGAGGTTTAGCTCTGGCTTCAGTTTTAGCTACCACACACTATCTGTAATACCTTCGGTAGCCATACCAGAGTTCAGATTTCAGTTTTACCTGTCAGAGTATCTTGAAGTAACCATATCTACGCAGTAAGTCTTAGATTGTCTCCAACTCAAACCACAGGCTTCCAGCAACACTCCAGCATGAAAGAACTCAGCTTCAATAACCATCCAAAATTTCCTCTACCCAACATAACAGCTCCTTTCAGCATATATACATTGCATGACTTCATCTTCCACCATTCTCTATAAGAGAAGCCACCTTCCTTGGTCTTGGTACCAGCAGTACATGGTCTTCAGCTTCCACTGTCACAAACCCAGATGCAGTCCATATACGAATGACTTACCTCAGCATTTGTAATGAAAGGACTTTGTTTGTGCAAAGTAACAGGTCACACATTTTTTCAGACCAAGCCTGAAGAAGGTTGCTCGCTCACTTGTTTTTTATCATAACATTCCAAATCTCAGCTACTGCTCTGCTCTCTCTTCACTTTCAAAAGATGTTGGTCTGGAGATCAAAGACTTACAAACTTGTAAGTCATGTGCAACAGGACAGCCATACTGTTCAATGCTCTCCAGTATTTAAATACAAAGCTTTCTGCCTCCTCTCATCAGTGTCCAAAAGGTCTGACAAATCTGTCAAGAAATGGTCATGCTAATTTCTGTGATCAAGAAAGGAATCATTTTGGGGTGGGAAACTACACTGATACAATAATTGTAATAGCAGCATGCAACATCCTGGAATATGTTGATAATAACTTCCTCTTCCAAGTAGTACAGGAACCCACGTGAAAATGGTGCACTCTTCTGGAGTGCAGACTTTGACCTCTTCAGAGAACTGCTTGGCAGAGCAACATGGGAGAAAGCCCAGGAGGGAAGGGGGGCCCAAGAAGGCTGCTCAGTATTCAAGGACCATCTCATTCAAGCCCAGCAGCAGACAAAAAGGAAGGTAGACAAGAATGCCAGGAGGCCTCTGTGGATCAACAAGGAGATAATGGACTTAAGCTCAGAAAGAAGGACTATAGGGAGTGGAAGCAGGAACAAGTTACATTGGTGCACTGCAAAGAAGTTGTCTGAGCATCCAGGGATCAGGTTAAAAAAGCTAGAACCCGAATAGAATTATATCTAGCCAGGGACATGAAGGTAAACAAAAAGAAATTCTACAGGTATATCATACCTGTATATGATATATACCTGTATATCATACAGGTATATGATAAAAAGAAGGTCAGGAAGGACGTGGGCCCTCTCTGGAAGGAAACTAGAGACCTGATCACAAGAGATACAGAGAAACCTAAGGTGTGCAATGACTTTCTTGCCTCGGTTATCACCGGCAAGGGCACTAGTAACACCACACAAGTCGCAGAAAGCAATGGTAAGAACTTGTAGAAGGTAGATCTGCCTGCTGTAAGTGAAGATCAGCTTTAAGACCATCTAAAGAACCTGAAGGTGCACAAGTCCATGGGACCATCGAGATCCATCCACACTTTCTGAGGGAACTGGTAGATGAAGTTGCCAAGCTACTATCCACCACATTTGAAAGGTAACGGCAGTCTGGCGAAGTTCACACTGACTGGAAGAGGGGACACATAACCCCTATTTTCAAGAAGGGAAAAAAAGAAGATTGACAGAACTACAGGCCAGTCTCACCTCTGTGCCTGGCAAAATCACGGAGCATATCCTCTTGAAGACCATACTAAGGCAAATGAAAAACTGGTGGTTAGTGGTAACCAATGTGGCTTCACCAAGGGCAAGTCATGCCTGACAAACTTGGTGACCTTTTATGACAGAGTTTCAGCATTAGTGGATAAAGGAAGAGCAACAGATGTCATCTACCTGGACTTGTGCAAAGTGTTTGACACTGTCCTGAATGACATCCCAGTTGCCAAATTGGAGAAAAATGGATTTGGGGAATTGACCACTCACTAGATAGGGAATTGGCTGGATGGTCACACTTGGAGAGTTGCAGTCAGCAGTTCAATGTCCAAGTGGACACCTGTAACAAGGAGGGGCATGAAGATGCTCAGAGGGCTGCAGCATCTCCCTCACAGGGACTGGCTGAGAGAGCTGAGGCTCCTCAGCTGAAAGAAGGGAAGGCTCTGAGGAGACCTTATAGTGGCCCTCTGCTACCTGAAGGGGGGGCCTACAAGAAAGCTGGGGAGGGACTTTTTATGAGGGTGCGTAGTGACAGAATGAGGGCAAATGGTTTTAAACTGGAAGAGGGTAGATTTAGACTAGGTATCAGGAAGAAAGTCTTTACTGTGAGGGTGGTGAGACACTGGAACAGGCTGCCCAGTGAGGTTCTGAATGTCTCCTCCCTGGAAGCATTCAAGGTCAGGCTGGATGGGACTTTGGGCAACCTGGTCTAGAGGGAGGTGTCCCTGCCTATAGCAGGGGGTTGGAATTAGATGATCTTAAAGGTCCCTTCCAACCCAAACTAGTCTGTGTTTCTTCCATGTTCTTCATTAGATGTTACTTTGGTTTTTCTTCTTTTTTTTTCCTGCTTTTATTTTTGTCTTGCCTCTCAACACATAAGCTAGGAAACACGTAGGAATGGGTGATCCTTAGGACAGTACTTAACCTCTACTATACAGAAATTCATTGGAGTTGGTGTTTATAGTCAAAAATCAACTGGCAGTTATATATTTTATATTTCTCTTGTGATTAAGAATGATTGTTTGTACAGTATTTTGAGGAGAGAGCTATGCAAATTCTTTAGAGCTGCCAATTACAATAATAATAATATGAAAGTTTTCCATTTGCCAATATATCCTATCCAGTAAGTTTATCATAAAAATTCTTTTTCATGACCAGCACTGGCTAAACTATTAAAAAACACATATCTTAACTACAAAATATAGTTTTTCCATGTTTTTATCCTGCCATTTTTTCAGCACTCAATTTTTTTTTTATTATTATTTTTTTTTTTACAGAAATTTAATAGGAAATCTCAGCTAATACCAGAAGATGGGAACAGGAGATGTTCACGTACAGTGCAGAAGTGAGGAATATAAAAAGATTACTTGCCAAAGCTGACAGGTTAGCCAAATATGTGCCTAGAAACACTAGCAGGTGGCACATGATTATGTCTCATGTGTTTGGCATTTTCTGAAGAATATCAGTCTACCACTTAGCCAAACTACTACAAAATTATTTTTTCATCTTGACCCTTAAGCTCAGTTGAATAATCTCCAACGCATGCTTTTGTAAGGGCAGATGAAAGGTTTAGTGTTAGATACTCGACTAATAAGGTCATCTAAATTATTTGCAAACTTGACAGTTCTGAAAAAATGTGTTATGCACTTGTAAAATTCTTTTATATGAAAATATTTTATATATCTTCATATACAATAATTTAGTAGCTGAAATATACTCAAATGCAAGCCTTGCTAATGTGATAGTATAAAGAAATAACTTATATTTTTCCGCAGATTGTGGAAAAAAATTAATATAATGTGCAACACATTTCCTATGCAGATATTTTGCTATTAGATTTCAATATTTGCTTCTATGACACGTCTAGAACTGGATTTCAAGATTACAGATGAACTCCTTTAATAGTACTGCACACAAAATAATTTCTGAGTTGGTTACATATCTGCCCAAGTTCCTAACTTCTATGTTAATCACCCAACTATCCAATTATAGTTGTACAGTTCTACCCGGCAGTAAATCTTCCTGGGAAAAAGGAAGTCAAATTAAAGAAGACAGTTAGTTCCTCAGAAATGGTATTTACAGTTCTCTGGGCAGTTTGATATTCAGGGATATCTGAGAACATTCAATTTTACTTTTTCTATTGCTACCAGAAAATATTTAAGTGGTATTGCAATATGTAAAATAACTAAACCAGCAACTAATGTTTTAGAGGATGCACTGCAACACTAATGCCATTTTTTCTTCTTTTACAGAATTTAAAATAACTTTTAATTAGTTTCACTTCAAATGAATCAGTATTGGAAGACCATTTTATTCCTTACGCTAATATGTTCAGGTCTATTTTGACGTTCAGTATTTGAAAATAAAACAAAAGTACTTTTTTGCTACTCCCAAAATACAACTGATTTCTTAATCCATGTATTTTTTATGAAGCTGATTTAAAATTTTATAACGAGTACAATGTGATCGTAAGTATATGGAACATTTCCAGTATCACTGTAATTTAAGAAAGCTAAATTTCTCAATTTTGCAGTTAAAAATACTATGCCTATTCTCTATTTCACACGAAATTTGAGAAGAAACAATACGCCACATCAGTGTTTAACCAAGTGCCATAAATTCTTAATTGATTCTTTTAAAAGAGTTGCTGTATACACGACCTGTTAAACTTCAGGAGGGCTGAGATTACTACATAACACTGTTCAGCTAGTCTTTCATTTGCACAAGAAAATAATTGGTTATTTTGAAAGGCTGAACGTTTTCTGCCACAAAATTTTATGAGAAAGTTTCAGATAACTAAAAACCTCAGACCTCAAATACAAAAAGTCTCGGATTATAGACAAATTGTGATTGACTACTAAGGTATAGTAAAGGAGTGTGTATGCCATTGTTGCTGCTTCTCCTTTCCCCCTACGCAGAGAAATGTCAAGCTGTAAACCCCACAAAGAGAGTGCAAAAGAACTCCCAAACACACGTTTCTTTCATTTAAGACTGTGTTTTGGATGCTCTGTGTCCAGTGTTCCGAAATAGGCTCCCTGTTTCTGTAACAGGTTGAACCTTTCTTGTCCACACTTATTCCTTTCATGCACATACGGATTTTCTGCACTTTGATATGCCCCAACCATGTAAATTTCAATCTCCAGATGTCTCTCTGCCTTTTCCTTGGGAAGAAAACCCTCTCACACTGTTTATCAACAATATCTATATAAACCTTTCTTTCCAAACTCTTCATCTTAGCTCCTGGAAGAGCCTCCCTGAATATTTTCATTATTTCACCTGTGTTTCTAACCAGTACATTTATTTCCCAAGAATGCTAGTACCCTCCATGTACAAAAATCTCAGCCAAGGAACCATTGTGCCTTCTTGCAAGCTCCATTTCCGTAACTGGTAAGTTTGAGCTCCCTAAGAAACGGAAATAAATTCCTCCACCAGCCACCTGACAGTCTTCTGTCTTAGCTCTGCTCACACTGCAAAGGGGATGATGGGGCTGTAGCTCTTTCCCAACCAGTATTCACTGCAACACCTGCATTATAAGAACGTGACCCATAGCTTAGATTTCTTTGATATTCATTCCTTGAGCCAGTTTCCTAGGAGAAAATATTAGGACTTTTAGATGAATCTTAAGGTTTTTTGTTTGTTTGTTTGTTTGTTTTTTGATAGAGTGGATTTTGGTTTAGTTTGGTTTGGTTTTTTTCCCAGTGAACAGCCTCAGCTCTGCCAAAAAGAAGATAAAGCACTGGTACCCCTTTCCCCCATTTCTAGCAAAAAAGTTGATGTAAAATACAACCCCTTCACTCTATTCCTTAATTTTTTTCACATGTAAAATGTAGTCCTTCCCCCAGAAATCTAATAACTCAGAAACATTCTTGTAATAGATAATGTAAAATCGGAAGTAAGCTATAACAGTAGAATTCACTTAGTTGAAATATTAATAATTCTTCATTCCAAATTTACCCAGTCTAGTCCCAAGATTCCTAACACAATGCTGTCACCAAGCTCACTGATCTCCCTTTATTGCCCATTCTTAAGCCAATGAGGAGACATGGCAATAAGACACATGCTTTATCTTCTGTTTCACGGCTCTGGGAAGCTTGAAGGTAGGACAAGGAGCCAGACCACAAAAGCAGATGCTTCCCAGTGGAGCAATTCCAACATGGTTGCTCTTTCACAGAGAAAGGCAAAACAGGGAAGGGGAAAAAGTCAGAAGGGAATTTTCCCTGTGTTAGAATTTTTGTCCTTGTCATTGTCTGCAAGTAGAATTCACAGGACCCAGCAAATTTGCTTTATACAGGATGCAACTGTCTTTTTAAGATGGTAACCTAACAGAGCCATAAAAAACAGGTATTTTTCAGGTTTTATGGAACTTTTGTGTTTGTAAATTAACGTTCTGGAGCCTTGCTGAACTGTAAATCGTGTTTACTACAGTAGATATCCAAAAATCTAGAAATGACTGTATTTTCTAACATCTATTATTTATTTTATTTGATTTTTAAAATGTGCGAACAATATACTTAATTTTTCAAAGCATAAGCCCTCCAAAATGCATGCTTCTATATAAATACGATTATAGATATTTAAATATTGCAGACATAAATTTATTTTCTCTTATGTTGCATGTGTCATGAACACTTGCCTACAAGAACAACAAGAATGCCAAAAAATCTTCCAAGTCTGGCCAGAAGCGCAGTATTTATACTTGAATTAAAATTAATTCCATGTGCAGGCGAAAGTAGCACTCCATCAATAAAGCATTTCAACCACTGTCTGTGGTATGGCACAGAGGCATCTCTTTTCAGCTTTATCTGACACTAGGGATTTCTTGCTTTACATAGCTAAAAATTGACGGAGAACTATTTTAAGTATATCTTCAAGTACTTTGTTTAATTTATATCTCGTTTAAATAGCTATTGGAAGACTTGGGTGTACATTAAAACATGAACAAGTATACATTTGAACTCTGAAAACAAAGTCTTTTCATATGATGGAATTTTGTATTAAAAATGCATCTTACCAGGTACTCACTACACGATCTCCATCCTAATTCTAGTTCTAAGACATTAAGTAGTTTTGCTTGTTGACATGATGAATAAAATACACTTATTTCTAAAATGGAAGAGCGTGAAAAATTTATTTTCCTATTTGCCCTTCTCATACTTCACTCAAAATGCTTTCAAGCAAGTGTAAATAAGTTTCAGTACTGAATCACGTCCAGTGCTAAAATCCAAACATATCTATATGAAGGATCTAAAGAGGAGAGTGAGTTTGCGAACTACATCATCAGGAGCCATTTAAGAAAGAGGGTGGTTCACAGATATGCCAATGAAAAGATTTCTGGGAGTCCATCAACAGTAACAAATTTCAAGTATTCTCTATGGGAGAATCTGAGGTTATTACTAAAAAGCAACATGGTTATACCTCTCAACTCTGAGAAAGGTACGAAGAGGTGGTCCATGAAACAGAAGCAAGCTACCAGTTGACTGAAAGATTTTAAAACCACATCTTGGAGTGAAATTACATGCAAATTAGAAAAAAACAAAACAAAACAAAAAACCTGCATAATGAAAATTGTATATGTAGTGTATTCAGCATTAAGGATAGCTGAACAAGTTACTTGCTGTATGTTATACCAGATTAAACTCATGAAGACTTACTTTAGCATAGCTAAAATGACAAGAATATAAAGGTTAAATCTAGAAAGGATGAAGCATAAAGAATTTAGAGACGTGTATTATCCATCCAACAACAGCATAGGTCCCACATACATTAACTAAGAAAAAGCACTGAGAGTGCGTTAAAATACTTTTCTCCAATGCTGAAAGGACTGGAAGAAGACCAATTTGTGCTTACTCCTCATTAGTAACTCTGTTGTACCAACAAGTACAACACAGCACAACCATTTTTATCTCTCAGATGTGTATGCTCTGTAGCTGTACTCAAAAAAATACATAAACCAGCAATTTTATTAGTAACTTACATTACTTAAATTCCTGTACAAACTTGTGAAGGAATTTTTCCTGAGGGAAAAATATGACTAGTTTTAGAGTTTTCCAGAAGAGTTGAGGGGATTTGTTTTGTTTTGTTTTCAGACATACACAGAAGCCTAAGAATCTTTTCTTTTAGACTCCAAAAGATTTTCAACAACTCTGTGTAAAAAGCCTTTTTTGCTTTAGAGGATCTGTTTATCATATATTTTCTTGCTCACTAACAGCAACTATCCAGACACAAGACCATGTTAGAACTACTTCAGTCATGCGTTAATCATAGTTGATGAAAGACTTTAGGGAAGTATTCAGTTTTAATAAAAACTCCTGAAAGTTATTATTCACATAAAGAAATATCTTGGAAAGCTTCAAAAAGCAAAATAGAAACCTAATAATTAATAAAGAAATTATACCATCTTAAGTTTTAAATAACACTGAACAGATGGCTTAATCTAAGGGTCTACATAAGCCAAAAACAGCAGATAAAAATGCAGGAGAATAAGGGTGGGTGATAGGAAAGCAGACAGCTCAAGTCTTTAAACATGTGACATGGCAGGGCTATTGTAAAATAAAAAAAAAAGGATACAAAGGATACAAAGAATGAGAAGCTGATATGGAGTCCTCAGATGTAGAAAAGAAAAAAAGAAAGTGGCTTATTTTTTTTCTTTTTTAATCAACACTCCTAACTTACCCTTAAATATTTTGCAAGTTTCTGAATTCCCCAATATTCCGATGGCAAATCAGTGCATCCTTCCTGGTGACGTACAGGCTGTTCTTCGTCTTCATCAGTCTCTGAGGAACTTTCACTAACTTCTTCAAACACGTCTGATACTTTACTAAAAATGAATGAAGACCACCACTCACTTCGGATAACTATAAAGTGTTACGAACAAGCGTATTTTAAATAGATGTAACAATCCTGCCCGATAATAGCATTGGAAACATGCAATTATGACTACCAAACATTAAGTATGGTGATAAATACTGTAAATACAGGGAATATTAATTAAAATTTTGAAGAAAGGACAAGTAAGTCATACCACTGCAAAGCTGGTTGTATTTTAACAGAATCAGAAGAAATAACAGAGACTTTCTTCTTTTTTTTTCCAGATACAGTACTCCTTCTCCGTTGCTCTTTTGCTCTTGCAGCTTTGTCACTAAAATTTAAGAAAAAGCTATGTTTGGATACATATTATGTCAGCACATATGAGTTTATGAACCTGCACAATAGATTTCATTAAAAAAGAAAACATGCTGTATCTTAAATGACTGATTTTATTTTATGAAAACAGTGGAATATTATAAAATTTGTATTATGCCAACCTGTATGTAATACAAGATCAAAGAAGTATATGCAGTCAGACCACTGGTCCATCTGTCCTAGGATACCATCTCCAACCATGACCAACAGCAGCTTTCTAGGTAATAGTACAAGAACAACAGAGGAATACTTTTTTTGTCCAGAATATTCCTCAGAAAACTGTGGTTCAGGGAAATCTTAAGTGTCCTCACACAAACAGTTTTGGATTTTTTTTTTTTCCATGAATTTGTCTGTTTGCTTTTTTATCTCAAATAACTGAATGGTCTTTAACATCCTGTGGCAAATAATAATAATAATAAAATATCTTTAGAGCTTAGATGTGTTTTGTGGGAAAAAAATAGGTCCCTTTGTTCTGAACTTTCAGTCTCACTGAGGCTTGCTTCACTTGATGTCCTGTGTTTTTGTATTAGAACAGACATCTTCTTCAGTCATAACTTGTTTTCAAATCTCTCGTTTTCCTCCAGGCATCTTTTCTCCAGGTAGAAGAGTCCTAGTCTGTTTAGCTGTTCTTGACACTGAATTGTTCCACTGTTTTCACTGTGGGCTCGATATTATGTGTCTTCCTTTCCTCGTACTCCAAGAAGAGTCCCAGGCCCAACTGAGCAAAACTTCTGGTGCTTTTTGGTTCCTAATTTACAATGTTGTTAAAATGAAATGTACTTTTTTGCCTGGGTTGGTCATACTAAAATTGTAATAACACTAATTGCTAGTACAAGTTAGGGAGAGCTACGGAAAATTCAGTTATAAAGATAACTACTTACTTGTGGGCAGCAGAAAGCCCGATATTCTTCCACTTCATAAATGGTTCTAATATCTTCTTGTCAGTGGATCTGCTTTTTTCAGCAGAACTTTTCTTTTTCTCATATACATTCTTCTCTGCGTTATCATCAAGGTTTGGGGATTGGCCAGAGACTTTAGCAACTGCTTCTACATGCTGATCATTTGTGTCATATGTCGGTTCTTTAAAAAATGTAAATTCCTTACAAAAGGAGACATGGTTTGTCAGTCATACTTCTAAACAAACAATGGACATTAAAACAATAACTTATCAGCAAAATTTAAGGTGAAGGGCTTAAAAATGTATTTATTAAATGTAGAATTAAATTCTAGGCATAAAACGAGATTACGTTTAGAAGCATGAAGTGTTAGATTAATCTGAAAAGTAACTGTATGCATACTAAAGGTCTTGAAATAAATGAAATAATTAGATTTGGAATTTCTTGAATAGACTTGAATACTGAGTGCATTTCAATTCCTAGTACGTTAAATAATTTGCAATACAAGTGCTTTTGTAGAACCTAATGCCCAATCAGTTTTAAGACCAGGTCACTCTGCTCTTTATGGACTATTTATTTTAAAAAATATTTCCTTGCATAAAGCATTTACAAAAAAATCCCACCAAAAAAATTAATGAATGTAAAACTGAAAATAGGCTGTAATAAACTGCTAGACTTCAGTTTCAAGCAATTTAATTTGATATAGTTTAGAATTAATATAAATGCTTTCCATTTCAGTTTTTTTCATTTTCTGTCTCTCAAAAGAGGCAATGGTAAACAAATCACACGCCAAAACAGAGCTGAGTGGCACCTATCAATCCTTTAGCTGTCAATGTCTGGTACCATGGCTGATCAAAAACATCCAGAACAGCAAAGACTCTTGTCAACTGTTATTTTCTATTGGATCACATTCAATTTTTACAGGAAAGATAGCATATGATTCTTACTTATTATTATTGCAGCTGTCACTACCAGATAGGCAAAGACATTCTTTTTTATATCTGATTCAAGGCAGTTTTAAGGAGACTGTCACAGTATGGTCTGTCTTCCATTAGTCTCTGATGAGAATCGGCTGTTCCGGGCTTGCTAACCCAACTGTCTAATCGTAAATTAACTCTTCTTAATTCTGCCATTCTAAAAAGATACTCTAAACAAGACAATTTAATGTGATTGTCGGGGAATTGATGCTGCAGCTAGACCAGTTAAACATATTTTTTAAAAGTATACTTCCTACAGCAGTATATGCCAACATAACACTTGTAAATGTTAACAAACAAAGCCAAGAAGATATTATACAAATTAATTGGTTCTGCAATGTATGTGTACATAACAAGCCTTTTCAAATACTCTTCTTCTCAGAAAATAAACCAAAACTATTTCCAGTTGTGCTTTATTTTACACAGGCAATCTTGACAATTGTTTTTCTGTCCCTATTATAGTTCTAGAGCAGAGCTGATTTTACTTTAAACGCAAGTGTAGTGCTGCTCTACAGAAATAACTCATTTATATTCCAATTTTAGAATGCAGATTGTACTAAAATAGCTCATCAGCAAGGCAACCGGATATTATATTCCTGAACTGTTGAAGTGGCATAGCTGACACTCTTCAGTATAAACTTCTTTACACTATCAGGAAATAGAGAATTGATGATTTATATGACTACTAATGGAATATAAAATAAATTCTATTTGTTTAGTCTTATTTAACTTTTAAATATTTAACTTTTAAACATAGTTACAGTATATTTACCATCTCTATCACCATTTAGAATTAGAATTGTGAAAGATACTAAAATATCACTTTATTTTACATTTCATGACCATCACATGAAGCCAAATCACTTTGAAAACACAGTAAAACAGTAACTATCTAAAACATTCACATATTGGCCCATTTATGAAATGGAAACCAATACGTAGATATCAAATTAAAGATATATTTGCATATAGAATATGTAAAATCCACTTTAGAACTTTAGCACTCATTGCACTTTCGAATGAAACAACTTACAAATTTAAGTCCATTACCATTACTGTAAGCTACTGCACCTATGAGTACAATTTAAAATGTACTGTTCCTTCTGTCAATTTTCTTGTCTCAAAAAAGTAAATATCAGCCTTAAACCTCCACACACTGGTACCTGAGCATACAAAAATTTCCCTGTTAATGTTTTCTGCCTTAAAATAATTACAATTGCATACCAATAACCACAACAAAACTTTTGACAGGTTTTAGCCTGTCTGCTATAAACACAACAGAAGTCTAAAAAATAGTGGGTTTTTTTGTTGTTTTGTTTTGTTTTTTGTTTTGTTTTTTAATAACAGGAATGATGGAACAACTAAAATTGTAGTGGCACAACTGATTCTGTTTTAACAAACAAAACACAATGCTCCTTACTCTAATTTAGAGCTCTAAGCGAATGCCAAATGCATTTTTGAGTGACTGAAACAACAGCAACGGTGTAAGCTGGACACGTAACTCTTAGCTCTGAAATTTAAATTGTAGTTCTTGTAAAAAAAAATTGGGCTACTTACATTTGAGTAACAAAAAATGAAGATAAAAATTCAAGTGGTTTTGATCATGGAAAAATATTGTCATAAAAAGCTGACCTTTTCTGTAAGGGTATCATATTTTCCTACTCTGACATTTCCAGTGTTCCATAAGGAATATCACCAGAAGACAAGTAGAATTTTTTATGCAAAATTAGAAGCTGACCTCACATGCTGGATCAAACTCATGATACTGTAAGATAGAACTATAACTGAAATAGCGTAGTATCTGCTTTCAAGCAAAGAAAACAAAAAAGCAAAAATATGCATCCACAATTCTAAAATGTAAGCAATTTTAATAACACTAAGTATTACAAGGGCTAGTATTAATACTACTGTTGTGGTTCCTATTGACCTGAGAAATTTTCTAAATGCACACAACAGCAGTTCTTCTTTTTTATTTCTTTTTATTTGTTTCTTTCGTTTTTGGGCTGGGGTCTGCTAAAACATGCTAAGGTTATGACCAGCTGAACCAGAATCAGTTGCATAAGGCTTGCAGATATATTAGCTTTCAATGGAGGTTTATGCTGCATTCAGGCTGATTCCAGAGGGAAGATGTGTTTGTGAGGTTTCAGTGAAGGCATGCTACAGAGGAACAGGCTGTGTAGTTGTACACAAGGAGTACAAGCCCTCTCCACAAGTAACAGAGTCCAAAGCAACTCTGTGCCTTTTAAGTAGACACTAAGACTTTCTTTTAAGTACACAATTCCTGGTTTTATCACAGAATTGTTATTTTCAAATAAACAAAAGTTAGGAAGAATTATACCTTTCTGAAGTCTTGAACACATATGTGTGTTTTATTNTCTTTTAAGTACACAATTCCTGGTTTTATCACAGAATTGTTATTTTCAAATAAACAAAAGTTAGGAAGAATTATACCTTTCTGAAGTCTTGAACACATATGTGTGTTTTATTCAAGACTACACATTTATAATTATTGCTTATTAAGAATTTTATCTTCCATTTCACTACAGTGGAACTAACTCCCTCAAGCTCACACTTNCAAGACTACACATTTATAATTATTGCTTATTAAGAATTTTATCTTCCATTTCACTACAGTGGAACTAACTCCCTCAAGCTCACACTCGACCTTGACAGAAGGTTTAGACAAGCTATAAAACAAAGTCTGTGATGTCAGTACTTCCTAACTCACAACTAACCGAATGTAAACTGGCAGCTATTGCACTTAAAAGTTACATTGCAATTATCAGGAAGGTAAGTTGGTTAGAATAACAAGCAGTCTGAATTCAAGGCATGAGTAGAGTAAGGATGAAACTTACTACGTCTGTAAGAGAGAATAACTCCCTTTTTCGCCACAACTTAATTATTCACAAAAAGAATATATTTGAGATTTGAGAAAGCACAAACTAAAATAATGAAGGCATCTCAGACTTCAAAATTGTGCATTTAATCAAAGATTTAACTTTGATAAAGAACATAAACATTCAGGACTATAATGTAATTCTTACCAGTTTACATTTGTACAAACTGGAATATACACCTAGGATCAGTATATACATACCTGCTTAGCCATATTTTCCACGAATTTAGGTGATCTTTCTCTTAAAAATGTGACAATATCTTTATACACATCACTTTTTCTTTCATAGTCAATTTCATCTTTACCCGTTATTTCACCCTTCAAGAAAGAACAAATTCAAAATATTAATAGTATTGCTTAATTTAATCTGTATCAAAAAAACACTACCAAAGAGTACACGGGTCATACATGGTAAAGAATCAGGTGCAGAAGCCTCACACTTAACACAGAGTTCATCATCAGTAACAGGCAGTGAAGATGTACAGATCACCTCTACGGATCCCAACAGATAATCAAGGTCTTATATGCAGTTCTTATAGGCAAGTTAAAGTTCATAGTTCAACTGAAAAGGATTTAGGACTCACAGCAAAACAAACAAACAAACAAACAAACCTAAATGTGAGCTATTTTTTTAAATCTTAGGAAAAGCAGATTGTAAAGTTATACTTGATGGACATCAGTTTCTCTTCAAAATATTGGTCACTGCGTTAACTACATAAAGGACTATTAACCCTATACAAAACCTATCTGCAAAGAGCTAACTAGAATGAAAAACAGACAAAAAAAAAAAAAAAAAAAAAAAAGAATTTCTAGAATAGTTCCACTCACAGGAGAAAGAATTGCTTATATCTTATAAGAATACAAAAGCAAGCTATACATACGAGTGACAATATAAAGTATCATCAATATTTGCCGTACAGTAACATCACATCGTAGATCAGGAGCAATGAGGACCTAGAGATGTACCCAGTCCCACAGTACCTTCCAACAGGAGTAGTGTGAAGGACTTCAGGCACATGCAAAGACAAAACAAGCTCTCCTATCAAAAAGTGTTGAATACACTCCTGCTATAAAACTTAAAGAAAAACCACTCTAAATGCGTGGGAAAATTAGTATATTATTCCTTCCCACTACTCGCATTACTATTTCTTCTCCATCAGTATAAGTAAACTATCCCTACAGGTCTTAAAGCTTCAATACCATTACCCCAAACCTAATGGACTTTTTATTTTAGCAAATAAAAGTATTTGTTACTCCACAGTATTCCTTATTATTACTTACTCCATTTAAAAACACTCCTGCTGTGCTGCAAGTGATACACAAAGGATCAGTGTCATGTGGTTTGATGATTAAGTAACAAATTTCCCCGTGCACTTGTCTCCACGGAGGAGCTCTGCATCCATTAGAGAATGTGTAATCTGTAACCAATTAGCATTAGTGTTTTTATTCAATTTAGAATTATATTTTCATAGTTATGCCTAAAGATTAATATAATACACATGCAAATCAAGCTCCCAGAACAATACGTTACACTTAAATATTCACGCTGTTGGGAATCAGTCATTCAGTCACACAAAACTGTGCACCATGGCCTAATCCAACAAAGAACTGCAACTATGCCCAGCACGTTTCATGTTAAAGGACTCAGTTTATAGCCTCTACTTCTAATGAAGACATACGATGAGAAATTTCTCTAAGTAAAGGCTAAAGAAGCACATTCCATATCTGAAAATACATTTTATTTTACTTCCTATCTTTAAAGTGGAAAAAAAAACAATTTAAATTTATTAATGAAATTATATTAACAAGTTCCACACAACAGTCAAGTATTTAATAAGGGTATAAGTAAACGTTAGACATGATAAAATTTGGACCTGATGTATATTCCAGTGATTCCAGTACTGTATCCTCTCCTTTCCCAGAGAAATTCTTGAGAAGATTCACTTCATTATTCACAGCAGCTGGGTTTAGTCTTACATCTCTGCAATTAATAGAAAACAGTCTAAAATCGATTCATCAAAAGGATGTGCACTGAGATATTAAAATGGAATATAATGGGATTTTTTTCTTGTACGCTAAGTTTTAGTAGTAGAAACTGAGATTTGGGAATGGGTCACTTACCACTGATTTTCTTTATCTGTTAGTACAAAGGCATTTAATTCACAGCTAGGAAGTTCTTGTAACTTTGAAACAAACTCAATGTGTTTTCATGAAGAAGTAATCAGTTCCTTGAAAATATTTAACTGTGACTTTGTTATTTGTACAAATTACTTCAATTTGCTATGAAATGCAAAACATAATAAAAAAACCTAAACACTTGTAGGCACACACTCACCTACCCACACCTACAACAAAATCTTTAGGGAAAAGAATTTTTCAGTAACATAGCAAACA
>PPHD01014316.1:0-16776 GCA_002909625.1 Bambusicola thoracicus
TGCACCCCACAGCTTGGTGTCATCACCAAACTTGCTGAAGGTGCACTTGACCCTGCTGTCAGTGTCACTGATGAAGGTATTAGATGAAGATATGAGAGAGTATCAGTCCCAGCAGTGACCCCCGCAGGACACCAGACATCATTGAGCTAGATATTGAGCCACTGACCACCACGCTCTGGACTCAATCCTGCGGCTAGTTCTTCATCCACTGAGCAGCCCACCCATCAAATCCACATCTTTCCACTTTGGAGATGTCGTGGGATACAAAGTGTCAAAAGCCTTACTGAAGTCCAGATAGATGACATCAGTGGTTCTTCCCTTGTCTATTGATGCAGTGACACCATCACTGAAGGCCACTAGTTTGGTCAAGCAGGATTTGCCCTCAGTAAAGTCATGCTGGTTCTCTCACATCACCTCCCTGTCTTCCATGTGCCTTGGCAACTACGTCAGCCAGTTGCCTTAGGAGTCTGGGATGCATCTCATTGGGACCCATTGACTTGCGGATGTTTGGGTTCCTCAGGTGGTCACGAACCTGATCTTCGCTAAAACTACCAAATCTTCCTATCTGCTTTATGTGTTCATTTTCCCTCAAAGTATTTTGTTAGATTTATTTTCTGTTGTTTGATACATCAGAGCTCTGTTGTCTGATAGTTACTCAGACTTTCTCACCTTCCTAGACCCACACTGGGTTTGGGACACTGCTTAGACCCAGTGCCTTAGCACATTCACACAGCAAAGCACAACAAAGAAGCAACTGCAGTGGCACCTCAATGGTATCAAAATTTTCCTGAGTCACCAGTGAGAATGAGAAAATGGTGTCACACAGAGCAGGTGCAACCCTAAATATGTGCTTTGTATTCAAGATGAATATATTTAATTCAACAGCTTTCCAGGCTGAATATGAATGCTGGATAGGACACAGTTGGAGAAAAGACCATCCATATAACAACTGCTACAAAATCAGACAGAGGTAGATGGTAGCATACTGAACTTTAGCTTCCCGTTTAGCCTTGAAGACACATGGTCCACCAGCCATAAGTTAGTGACACAGCTCTATGGTAAGTGCAGCTGCAGCTGGATTTGTACTCAGCAAGAACATATGTAGGCCCTCTGGACAGCATAGCCATTGTAGGCTGCTGTGCTGCTCTTGACTTGCTGCACTGTAGGCCCTATCCCAGACCCAGTGAGATCAAGGACTTAGTGCCCTGTGTGAATTCAAGTGTTTTGGTGTTCTGTGTAAGCACAGATTTATGTTCCAGTGAGTTGTATGTTTCTTCACTCCTTGGATGGGCATGTTTGTGTACCTCTGCAAATGGCATACATGTTCCCTCCTCCTTATCATAAGAATCCCAGCTTGCAGTATATTTTTATCAAAGCCTTCAAAATGTTTACTTCTGGATCTGAGTTCATACAAACATTCTTCAGGGTAAAAAAATTTTTGTACATATAGATGTATTGCTGACATTTTTGCAGAATTCAGCATGCCTGCATAATGCTTTTCATAATTTCTTCTGCATTCAGTTGTGAAATCAAGGGAAAATGCCTCTTATGTTGTGTCAGTAAAATCTGTGCCTAAGGCAGTCCTTGTAAGACAGATGGAATCTTCAGTCTTGGTGTACTGTAGCATCCAGTTGCTTGATTAGATTTCTGTTTTTTAGGATTGCAGCACTACCCAGATTGTGTTGGAATGAAGTCAGGGATGGCTTAAACAATGGAAACTACAGTAGAAGTGTTCATAATAGTTCACTTTGGAAAAGGTATGAAATGAGACCTGAGATGTATTACAATTTTTGGCATATGCAAATTCTGAACACTGTTCCAAAAATTAGAATAATTGACTAATTGGATCTTAAATATATTTGAGAGTATCATGAAGAAATAAATAGGAATCTGCCTACCAGAACTGCACTTTCATCCACTGTGTTGTGGAGGTGTGATATTGTTCAGAAGTGCCAGGACCCATCCTTTCTTGTCTTTGTACCCATGCACATTCATAGCTCTTAAAAGACAGGGAGGACTGCACTGATGATCTAGTCTCACTTTCCACATAATGCACATTAAGGAATAATTTAACCTTGGTATGTACTACACCGAGTCCAGTAAGCTATGGCAGAACAAGGGCATACATTTTAGACACACATCTTCATTTAAAGATGTCAGGTTCTAAGTGATTCATTCTGTTTTAGGTAAGTAGTTCAAAAAGTTAATTTTATTAGCCTTTCAAAAATTGTGCCTTGTTTCTGGATTTAATTGCTTTAGTTTCAGCTCCTAGACACAGTTCTTCCTCCACTCTCATTTGACAAAAATTCCTTCCTTTACAGTCATAAATGTGTTTCCCGGGTAGATATTTCTAGATCATACTCTGTTCACAAACATTAATTTCACAGATAAAGGTACAACACTTGCACAGAAAGGCAGAGGCTGTACCTCTGTATGCTCAAGTCTCTTTCTGTGAACAGACGTAGTCTCATTATTTCATTTAATATAAAAAGGAAATGAAAAAACAATAAAAACAAAAATCTCAGTATATATCAACTGCAGATAATGTAGTAGTGCTATCGAAAAAGATAAAACCCTCACTTCTGGAAAAGACTGCACATTTTGGACAGGCTTAGTCATGAACCAGCAAAGGGAAACATGTATTTCCCCTCCCTGACTACTCTGAGGCACTACTTGGAAAAAATGATGATAAACGAGGCTAGAACTGTGAAATCATATTGCCACTTTTATATGTTGTCATTGTTTTGTTGGATGAATAGCTATGAAGATAAGTGCAGCTATACCAAGTATCTCTGTTCCCTCCTCCACCCTGCCACCCACATTCAAGTGGAAATTCAAATTCAGCATGACTCTGCCAATATCTGTCCAGGAAATTGCCACACAGAGATTTCCATAATGTTCACAGTCAACACCCTTGAAGAAGCTGATAAAGGTTTGCTTGGAGGGAGAACTCATCATTGTAAAACTATTTCTGGCATTATATACATTCTTTCTTTGCTTCTGTACAGTCACTGCATGTACATGTGTGTGTGTGTATGCACGTATATATAGCATTTCTAACAGCAACAAAAAACTGCAGATAGTTCATTTTAAGAGAAAATGGTGGAAATGGTCACACTTTATGCCCTCATTAAGATTTCTGCAGCTGCCCTCCATCTGCATTATGTGTTTCAGAATCCATCCCACGCTACCTGTTAACCACATGAGAGACTGAGGCCCTTCCTTGTAATATGGACACGTAAGTAAAACTTGCCAAGAGGAGGCTATCTGAAAGCCAAGTGATTTGCTCAGAACTAACACTGACCCTAGGTCTCTTAGCTCAGTAATTAGATATCATTCCGTCTAACATTACTGCAGTGAAACCTATACAAGAAAAGCTTTTTTCCAAAATCTGGACCAGGGTATATCAAACATCCTAAACACAATAGTTATAATATGTATGTATAGTGTTTCTTTAGCAAGAGAGAATTATCAGGCCATTCATTTGTTGATGGTATTGTACACATATTTAGAACACTTGGCTAGAGACTGAAATGATCACTTCCAAATGCAGAAAGAAAAAGGGAAACAGAAGAGTATATACTTGCAAAACCTACAAATGCTAGTATGAGGAAAAAGGGAGAAATAAAGGGGCTTAAAATGAGAATACAATGATGAAAGAGATGAGGTGAATTTTACATGTTTTGTGGTGCTGACCTTAAGTTTTGTACTCTCTAGGTTGGCTTGGAGGTGAAGTTTTTGGTGGACAGGTTTAGAAAGTTGCCATGAACCGCACAAGCTCTGTACACCTGTTGTAACAATGACTCCAGCTGATAAGGGGGAATGTTAGCTTAGGAAGCTACAGCAGTGCCATAGCAGTGGCCTCTCTGCTGAGCCACGTCTCACCAGGCAGATTTATGACCCTCCTCCCACTGGGAAATTAGAAAGTTGATACCTCTTAAGCTCCTCAGAGAACCAGAGATTTGTTCACTCAGAAGAGATTTTGTTTCTTTTCATTCTAAGGGAAAACTGGTACCCCAGTGCTCCTCAAGGTGCAAGAAGGATGTAGAACAAAAAGCACCTTCCTTGCAGGACAGAAGAAGAAACAGTGATGAGGACTCGCACATACCTAGTACAATTAGCTAGTATTAAGCACTTTCTTTGCTGCTCAGACTACAGCTTCCTAGTTCAAACAAGGCAAAGCAGGATTTTCCTCACTGTACTCATTCATCAGCAGCTAAGACCATTTGTTAAGATGTGTAAAGCCTTTCTTAAAGATGACTACTGAACATTAGGGTGTCTCTGTTAGATATGTCAGAAGGCATGAAGAAGGCAGCAAAGGTAACTCAAGTTCTTAGGACAGACTTCAGCAGAGGGATGAGCAGGACCAAGGGCAGACAACACCACCAGCTTGCTCTAGAATGTACATCCTTGTCAGGAAGCTTTTCCAGGTCTCAGACACCAAGTGCTCTGTTCTGACACAAAAGCCAGATTTGTGCTGTCATGGTAGTAGGGATGACAGGTACAGAGGCAATGTTAGTTGCCGAGGATCACTGAGAATGCAAGTGGCTTTTAAATTCCACTCCTAGCAGATATAAAAAATCTGGCTGGGAATATGAAAGTGGGCTCTCTGGTCTCCTGTGGGTCACCCTGGCTTCTGTGAGGAAAGGGAGCAGGTAGGAAGCTTCCGAGAGCTCTGCTCTGTGGAAGCCACTGCATGGCCTCAAAGAGCCACCACCCTGATTTAGAGTACACCAATCATAAATTTAATACCCTGTTCTTTTTATGTGAGTATATTCTTTTATATATGGGTAATGTCCTGCATTGTTAATTATTCTAAAATCTTTCCCATATATTGTTTGCTGTGCAGTGGGAGGAGAGGGAAGGTTGGAGCAGTGAAAGTTACTGATTTTTGTCTTTAACGCTGAATTCGACTAGACTTTCCTTTCTTAGAAAAAGAACACCCTACGAGGAAACCTCTGTCTCTGCTACTGCTGGAGAAGGGGAGGTTGTGCATTTTTCATCTCCAGCTCTAGAAAAGGCCAGGAGGAAGATGGCCCTGGATTCCCATCTCAACAGTATTTTTAGTAAATCTTACTTCAGCGGTAATTAGGAAGAAGAAGGAAGGAAATGTCATTTATAGTGACAAAGGTGTTTTCAAATAAATTATTTGACAGATTTTGAGTATGAATAATTGGACCTCTCATGACTGCGAAATTGCATAGTATCAGATAAACATTTCTTACTTGCCCAGTACTCCTTAATGCATGCATTTTAATGTCTTTATTGCTTACAATTATCTATAAAAAGCGGCACTTATTTTTCATATTATATACAAACTGTTCCAACTCTTCATGGTTTATAGATAAAAACCCTTAATAGAACTTATGCAGAGATCCAGTCCGTGAGCAAATGCACTATGTTCTCCATGCTAAAATATATAAAAACCACAATTATGCTTCTTAAGTGCCTAAACATTTTAATCCAGAATAGCTGTTCTGTTTTTCTTTGATACTTTATACAATTCTTGAGTGGCAGGAAAATGAAAAACTCTGTAAATGTATCTGCTTAAAATAACCAAGAGATGGCAGCACTCCATTCAACTCAAATTTGACTTGTTATATAATCTATATAACTACAGTACAACAGGCAGTACAAATATAAAGTGCAATTGAAACTGAGTAGTCAGCTGTAGAGACAGCCAGGATGTACATCATTTCATCAGTCTTTCTCCTTGTTTACCATGGAGGATTAGGAAACACAGCAGTGATGGAAGGTCCTTTATGAAATAGAGAGAATAAGATTTGTGACTCTTGTGTTCCTTCATTGGCCATGGTCTTTTGGTGGCACTAACATTTGCTGAGGTCCTGATGCTGTTCCCTTGCCTTTGGAATCATTAGGAAAACACTGTCACTACAAGGAAGGGCATTAAGATAAGGAGTATAGTGAACACATTCCAAAATTTGTTCCAAAATATGACCACAGAAAGTTTCATGCATATTATAATAGGTCAAATCACATACAGTACTCACTTTCTTTTCTCTTAAACACTGGAACAGAAGTTAACTCCCCCTAACTCTCCTCAATCTTCATATGCTACTTCGTCAGTGCAAACTGCAAATTATTTGGTACTTTGTCTTGATTTGCCAAGTTTTAAATCGCTACACAGAGACCATGTTGAATCTCAAGTGTTTTGGGTTGTTTGGAAGAGAGTCCCTGCTTACAAAACCAAGTGCTAATGCATTTGAAATCAATCTTGAAGAAGCTGTGACCTTATGTTATTGTAGATTTTATATATTTTAGTCTCCAGAAATCTTTGGATGCTTTTTAAATTTCATTTTAAATATCCAGGAGTTCCATGATACTGATGATCACTGCTGGAGCTGGAGTCAAATGTACCTCCTTGTACAACTAGCATGGAGGCATTCACAGAAGGTGATCTCTGTGCTTAAATGGCTACACTTACCTTGCCTGTTCTGTAGGTTGTTCCCATCCCGGTTTTTGCTGTACAAGTTAGAACAATTATTCTGTTCAGTTTTGGAATTTTTTTCCTTATGTTCCATCACTGCCAAAAGGTGGGAGGTTATAAATTAGCATGCAAGAAGTATCATGTTACAAAATCCTAGAAGAGATAAAGAACCTGTCATTTGTACCAAATCAACTGTGTAAAACCACTGCTGTAGCTCCTGCTTAAGTTTGACTTAGACTCCATGATAGTAAAATTACAAAGGTGTAGCTCTACTAGGATACTACAGCAGGATGGGTTACTCTCCTATAGTAAAAACTGTTGAGTGGTAATTAAATCTCTACTTTTACACATCCAGAGGTTCTTGTGGATGAAGCCTCACCTTTCCTTTCCTCTCCCCCACTTCCTAACTGCACTGGCAAAAGTACACTTTGCAGCTCCCTCTCCCCCAGTCCATTCCTCCTGTACAGGGGGTACTTTCCATCATACTTAGCCACAAGCATTAGTGGTGTTAGTAACAATGAAAATGTTAAAGGAGATAGATGGCTGTTTCAGACAAGGCTAACTTGAATAATTATGCTTATCCAAATTGAAAAAGATGAAACTTCTTAGATTTTGGAAAAAAAAAAAAGGCCCCCATATATATTTTTAATGAAGATAAAGCAGCTGATAGTCTTTTGCCATTACAGTAATATCTGTTCATAAGTAATTAATTTTACCAGAAAAATACTGCTTTCATCTCATTCCTCAGCAGCAATTTCACAGCAGAAACCCTCCCTCCTCTTTGAACTGACTGTGTAAATAAAGCAGAATACAGCTGGCAACATTTGGTGAAAAATTGCTTTGCATGACACTGGCAGAATCATCTGGCTCTTACAGGCTGCTGGGGCTCTGCTTTTAGACAACTGCAGGGCCGCCTCCAAGCAGCACAGCATCCTGAATGCCATGTCAGAGTACCAGAGGCAAGTGCCTGCTGGACTTGGCTCAGTCTTGGACAAACATAGGCTCAGGAAAGCTCAGGAAGTCTTTCCAGCTTTACAGTCAGAACATGAGCCAAGGACAAGCATAGCTTCTATAAGGAAAATGCAGCCCTAAGCATGCCAAGGAACTAAAAAAATAAAAAAGTAAAAAAAAAATTCAGACAGGATGGAAGAGGAGACACCTTCAGAGGAAAGAAATTAAGCTTCAGCACTGAACTGTTCAGGGAGTGCAAGCTGAGCCATGCCTTGGCAAGATGCAGCACACAGACCCCTGAGGCAGCAGTGGATGCCAGTAGGAACATGGCTTTCCCAAGAACAGCTTCTCCTAATGTTACCACTGGATCTTTTATGGGCTTATCTGAAGCAATGGCTACCCTTGCACATTTTTCCTCTGGGCTTTCTCTGTAGTCTTCACCTCCAGCCTCTAAGCCTGATGAGCTTAACTTGCACATGACATTGACCTGAGGTAGAATGATAAAGGTGATCTGCATTATCTAAACTTCTGATTTATTTACCTTGGAGTAGGTGGGGAAAGGAGAGGTATAAACCTGAAAAGTTCAAGGAAGTGCTGGAGGATTAATATGCTGCTGGACAGGATGAAAATTTTGCCAACAAAAATACTATCAAGCCAAGTGTAAATTAATGCTGAGATTGAGGTGGGAAGAACTGCATGGGCAGAGAAAGAGCCTGGGGAGTTGGGTTATATCAAGGGGGTCAGGAGAAATATAGAAGTGACTGGAAGTAGAGTAACAGGAGGGAAGGAGTGTGTCGTCCCACATATCAGTGAATTGGCTGTTGGCAGCACATAAACATTATAGAGCAGCTTGCAGTCTCTGACCATTTGTAGCCCAAATCCTAAACCAAAGAAGAAATCCAGAGCAGCACTGGACACCAGACTACACCTCTGAGCTATTAGAGTATTTCACTTGCACTAAGGAAAATAGATTATTGATGCTGGCAGGGACATGTACGCTAAAAACAGACAAGGAGATTGCAGTCTAATCCAAATCCAAACAGAAGCAAGTTGTCTAAAGCCAAATTCCTTTTATAGTCCCTTAATTTCACTACAAAATAGCTTTCCTATAAGTTTTAAATTGTGTAGTATCTGAGCCAATCTAGCTAACCCTTTCCTACGAGAGTAGTCTGTCTGTACAGGAGTGGACCCATTAAAACCTCATACAACAAATGTCTTGCAAGACTCAGGGTAAAATCCTGGCCCCACTGAAGGCTGCAGGAGGTTTGCCAGAGATTCAGTGGGGCCAGCATTTTACCTCACATCTTTACAAGCAGCAGCACTGCTCGTTAAGCAGCAAAAAACACTGCTGTGAATTTCCTGACATCCACTCATGGGCCCTTGCTGGTGCTTCCAATATCAGATGGCTTTGTTCCAAAACTCAAAGTAAAGAGGTTGGGAAATGAGGCCATACCCTCCCACTAAAAGCTGATTCCTTTTATGTGATCTATGTGTGATGCTTAATTCCAGCAGAAAGACAGAGAAAACCCAAACTTGGTTAGTTTTTTTTCCTTTTATTGTTCTTGCCATGGGAATAGTACCAAAAGACTGTGCTAGAATTGGTGTGGCCCATCATGGGACTCCACGTAACACATTGTGGTTGGAGGGCAAAGAGGAAAGTGTAAGGCCTTCAGGCTGCCCCTGTGGCCCTGGGGAGCAGAAGGCTGGCCACTAATGAGGCATCGTCTGCTGGACATGCTTCTGGGCCAGCACACTAATTGGAAACAGCAGGTCTTCTGCCTGTAGCCTCCCAGCTCCAGTCCTTGGAAGTGCATGATCGTGATCAATAATGCTCCTCGAGAATCTTTTAAAGTGCTCCCAGCCACATTGCTCCAGTAAAGGATTTGTCAGCCTTTCCATAAACCCCAGTTTTGAAGAGTTTATAGCTCAGCTTGTTTTCATTATCTTGAGGTGAAAGTTGCCATATAAAATTTCAGACCAGAAACACTTTTTTTCCTTTGCTAATACAAAATATTGTTTAAAACAAAATTTGTTTCCCAATTTAGAATCCTGGTCAGAGCCATGCTGTTCTCTCCCGAATTGCTTTGGGTGTGCAGTTCACAACATCTGCATAAAAACCTTTTGAAAATAAGGATTGAGAAATAGACAGCAAGCTCTTCTGTCAAACTTTCAAACCACTGACTAATATGCTCAGAACTGCTTAGCTACTTTGCTCCTTACCCAGAAACACAGCAAGGCTAAGTCAAGAACTTCAGGAGAAGAAAAGCAGATATTGCTATTCTGCATTTTCCCCTTTCAGTAGCCAGAACTACGATTTTGTGATATTTTGTCTTTTAAGGAACAGAAATCCAGATCATATAAGGTCACTGAATCTCCATTCACTTTTCTCTCTTAAACAGCAACACAGAAATAATCAAGCTTCCAGTAACAGATACTTCCTGTTAAATACAGGAATAGCATTTCAGCTACCTGTTCTTGTAGACCACAGTGGGAGAACAGAACTAGGAATATCTATGCAAGCTCAAAAGGTTTTTAAAAAACAAGAGTTAGAACATAGAAATGCAATATCTCAGAGGATTGATGTGGGAGAACCAGAAGTGCTATCAGGCAGATGAGTTTATCCATCAGAGACAAGTGGATTTGTTGTTGCTAGATCTCCACGTTTTGAGAATTTTGTTCATTTTATTCAAATGTTATACAACAAAGACATTCTAGGTGGATTTAAAATGTTCAGGGCGCTTTCTTACTGAAAGGGGAAATAACAATTTTTTGGTGCGGCCTATGTTTGGACAATTTCCCTCCAACCAATGAAAATTTGCTTGAGTAAGAAATTTGGGGAAAATTAAAGGTGAAAAAAACATGTTTTTTTTTCTAAGCAGTGCCATGTTTATAAGTGGATTTTTATTTATTTGTTTATTTATGTATTTATTATTATTAAATAAGAAAGGAAGACTTTGGGGAAGAGAGGGACACACTTAGTAAATTAGAATAGTATTAATTTTATCCTTACTACAGGTAGTCAGAAGTGCACTGTCAGCTATAAAATTATACCAACTATAAATACAGCACTTTCGTCTAGTTTCTTAGGGAAATTAGACTTGTATGACTATTCTCTGTATCAATTTGTGCACAAACATATTTTAGTCTGTCAGTTTTCCTTTCTTCCTCAGTGCTTCTTAATTCTCCAGGCTGGATAAGGACAGCAATAGAGGATTTAGAGCTGACATATTCCTGTAAGGATCCTGAAACACTGAAGCAGTTTCCTGCAGGGAAAATAAGAAGTGATTAGCCATTCCACTAAGGCAAATGATACAGTAAAAACTTGCTATTTTTGAGCATCAGAAAATCCACAAATGGTAATAGACATTCAGGACACTTTAACAGCTGAAAATCTTTTAGTTGAAGTTGTTACCTTACTAGGCAGCAGAAAATCTGCTGCAAACAAAAATGCATAGACTCTCAGGCAACAATGACTACATTGCTCACAGAAGCATACATTGGAAGGCAAAGGTGATGAGCACATACTTTGACTCCAAATTTTCCTCCAAATTTTTATTCTCCTATGTCTTGCAATCCTCACAGAACGCTGACAAATAGACAGCATTGACAGAAAGTTAGGGTCAATTTAAGTGGAAGTTATATAGACCTTTATCAAAAGACATCCTTGGCATCAGTTTTGTGCCATAGCCAGTACATCATACTCTTGTTTCATTTCCTTTAAAACGGGCACACTTGGATAGCTATAAATTCCTTTTAGAAAGTAGCTTATAATCCTATTCAAAAGCTGTATTCCTTGGGCTCTCCTTGAAGAAAATCTTAGGGAGTGTGAGTTGCCTGTAAAATGATGCAAACAGTTTGCCAGTGCCTTGCCCAGCCCTGAAGCCACAGATAGAATGAGAGCATAACTTAAGCAACAACCCAAAGAGGGCAGAGAGGCAATCTTCTGTTCTTTTTCATACATTTATCAGATACTAAGAATCATGTGGAAAAAGACAACGGTAAACAATTCCCAAATTTCTTCCTCATGGCAGAACAATTTCCAGTTACCCTATTTTCCTGTTGCTAACAGACAATACAGTATTTATTGGCATCAGCCTTCCTGTCTGCGGGATGCACAGCGGGTAGTAGCTTGAGTCCTCTGTTTTTGTGTCTACCCCAAGGGCAAAGCATGCTATGCTGATGCTGTATAGTGTGGCAGCGTCCAACAGGCTGCTTTCAGGGCCTAGGTCAGTCCTCATGGCTGTCTCAGATCTATCAGCCACTCTGATGCCCTGCCAGCAAGCAGAGGCACAGCAGAAGAAAGGCAGCTTTGCTGAATAAAAGGAGGCTCGTGCAGTCCAAATTAACAGTGATTGAGATTTTTTACTCATGTAACCCCTGCCTTCTTTGAGCTGTCAAGAATAGCAAACAAAGTGCTAATGATAATGAGCAAATCTGTCTTGTGTCAGTTCCATCTCCCTCCAACACAGATTCTCAGATTAATCTAGCCCCACACCAAGACTAGCAAGGACATTAGAATTTATTTTCTCTGTTGATAAATAGCCAAAGCAATGTTCCTGTCCTGGTGTAACTGATGGAAATGGCTCTGTGAACACTTGTCTCTCAGTATTTCCACTGAAGAGTCCATGGGATTCCTGCCCAGCCCGAGAAACGGAATGATAGGAGGAAGCAAACTTGGGTTTTAGGTTTATCTCCTTGCAGTCATTTCAGAGAATTTTTAATAGCACACATGCCGAGAACAAGGAAACTACTCACTCTGCAGCATTCCTACTCCTAATGAAGCTAAGAAGAAACCTTTATGTTCATGATCTCACTCCAAATCCCAAGTCTTAATTCACTGTATGTCATCAGGTCTTCACTCATGAAAACTGGAAAAAAAAGAAAAAGAAAAAGAAAAAAAAAGAACAACAACAAAAAACCTGTAGAGTTTTTTTGCATGGCAGCAAGCCTAGACATTTTTGTTCCAGATCCACCATAAATATTTGACTCTCGAGTCACCCACATTTATGATTCATTTTGTTAGTAGGCTGGTAGGCACACTTTAGCAGAGGGCCTGCCATGTGCCTGTTATGTGGAAACAGGGGCACACTGGAAACTTTCTTTTTTGACCATCTACTATTCTACCTTATCAAACCATAAATGCAGGCAAAGACTGAGAGGCAGATTGCTCCTGCCCCACAGAAGCTGCAGTGAGAGCAGGGAACTTCATGGTTGATCAGTAAATAAAATCCTTGTTAAAGGTCAAAAGCTCTGGCAGCACCTGCCACCTTGCAATGTTCAATTTGTAGCTGACGCTGTGAACACTGAAGTCAGGTGGAGATGGGCAGCTTAATTTGTGAGGAATTCAGTTACTCCCAAGCATGCATGAAAAAGCGCACAAGGAGAAAGGAAAAAGTAGCTGAGTTCAGAGACATTAATATCTGGCAGTAATAGCATTTGTATTTTACTATTTGCTAATACTCAGGCTTTGAAGACATGCACTACAGTTAGGTACAATCAGTGTGAAAGAAAGGTGACTGGACTCCATAGCCAACATGAGTCTAGGCACAGCATTCACCTGGGTTCTTACCTACAAGTCAGCTTTGGAGTCACATCCAGCTCTGAGGAGAACAGCTGAGAGCAGCTGATGAATGTCTTTGCTCTTAACTGCACTTAATTTTGTACTTCAGCATGTCTTAGTGTGATCTGAGCCCTTTTCTGAGGCAATGTGAGATCAGAAGTGAGAGTGAGATCCTGAAGAAGAAGTGATGTACTTTGAGAAGAGGTCAAGTGTTAAGAAAGACAGTGAGTAAAGGAGAAGAAAAATGAAAAGTTACCTTCCCTGAGTGTCTGAGAGTGTCATCCTGAATAAAAAGAGAAAGACAAATTCATAGCAAATACGGAGTTTTGCTCCACAGAGTGCTACTGACAAGTTTTGAGCCTGGTCCTTGCACAAAAGGTATTTTATATGCCAGCTGTGAAATATCACAAACACTTGTCAAATGTTTAACAATCCAGCCCTGCTATGTTTATCCTTTCCAAACAATGCCTTGTTCAGGTCCTGGTTCCGAGAAGCAATTGTGTGGAGAATGCAGAAAGGAGGAACAGCAGCTTGCCATAAAAAGGGGAAACGTCGTTACAGAAGTTCCAAAATTTATGTGGATTCTACTCATCCCCTGATATGCAAATGTTAGCCCTTGGCAGGTGGAATCAATATCACAGAGTGCTCTCTAGGCATTGCTTAAATGAGGAAATGCCTCATTTTCCAAACTCAGTAGTGGTAGCAAACTGCTGGAGACGTTAACCAATGACTGGATACATGGGTGGGATAAAGTATTTGCAGTTATTTTTTGCATTCTGTTCCTAGAAAATGGTCATTTTGATCAGGATAGGAGAAGATCATAAGCTGGAGAACTTACCAAACTCCATGTCACAGCTAGTCTCTGCAAAGAAATACTTGGAAGTTCGCTTTTCTGTGTGGCCAGTTGTGTATATATATATGTTTGCCATGTACAGATATTTTTATTTCAGTTGTGCAATCAAAGGGGCATCAGATTTGCTTTCACCAGATATTGAATTGCTGGAGAGTCCCTCATTGCCTCCAATTTTCAAGTCTGCATTCAGAAGTTTACAGGTTATACTTGAACTCCTGAGAGAAACCCCACATTATTTTCATTTGGTTTGTTTTGATATGCCTACAGGAAAAAGAATATGTGTCTCACCTTTTCCTCCATCACATGGTTCCATTTCAGGTCATGTTCTGGAGGGTGCAAATCTACATATTTGAACAAAGTTTTAGATGACTTAAATCTCTTTGAACATTTTTCACATGCACTTCAGGCATTCGCTGTCTGTCCTGGAGCCTTGACAAAGCCTTATCTCTGAGTACCATATTCAAAGACATTTGTAGGGAGAATTGTATTTGAAAGAAAAACTCATCAGTGAGCTGTTGTGAGTTAATCCCAGCAGTAAGCCAATCCCCACTCAGTAGCTCACTGGGATGAGGGGGAGAACTGGAAAGATAGAACTGAGAAAACTCGTGCACTGAGATACAGTCAACTTAATAGATAGAAGAAAATACAAAACAAAGCAAAAAGAAGTGATGCAAAAGCAGTCATTCACTACCAGATGACCAGTACCCAGCCAGTCTCCAAGCAAGGGCAACCTCTGGCAAACCACCCCCCAGCTTTACTGTTGAGCATGACATTATGTTGTATGGAATATCCCTTTGGTCAGCTTGGGTCAACTGTCCCGGCTATGCTTTCTCCCAACCTCCATTCCCAGTCTACATGCCAAAGGATGGGGAAGGTGGTAACAGAGTGTGAAACAGGTTTTTATGCTGTTCTCCTAGAGCAAACGCTGGAGGCTTCTCACCTGTGGGGCTCTGAATCAGATAGTTGGAAAAATTTCATACCCTGGGAAAAGGAAAAGGAGATGGCCTAAGTCAGGGAAGCCCTGCAAAACCCCTTCCCAACATGGGAAGTTACAAGACTTGTTTTAGCAATGTAGTGCTCCAGCATCTGATCAGCCAGCCTTGAGGGAGCGAGGGAGCTGCAGAGAAAAAGAGAAAAGGAGAGATCCTGGCAGCATGAAACCACAGCAGATACTATCTCCACAGTGAGACTGTATTATCCCCTTCATTAGTGATGGTGAAGAACAAATCAATAAATTGGAGTGCCTGCACTGGCATTGCCTGGTGTTGTCACTGGCACAGCAATGCTGGCATCAGGAGCAGTGGTGGAGATTTGTTGTGTCACAGACAGCTCTTCAGTATCTGAAAAGCCAGATAACACTTGTGAACTCTGAACTACACCATTGCTGTAACCCTTCATCTCTTAGTAGCACTCTCAGCCATGAGTTCTAGTAGGAGTAGAAGCCAGGTGTTGACATGTGGCCAGGAAGTGCTCCCCTTTTTTTAGTAAAATGATTTCTCTTCCTCGAGAATAGAAAATTTTGTATTGGAAGGGTGAGAAGGGATAAATTAAAGTCCAAAGTAATGCCAGATGACTCATGGTAAATCATAATCATCTCACTTCAATTTTAAAACAATGTAATATTATTTTTAGTCCGATGTCTCTACTTGCTTCTTCCCTTGAGACTGTTAGGAAGACCCTGCCTGATCACAAGGTACAACCTGGCTGCACAGTACAGTTACTGTTTGCCAGAGCTCAGGGCCAGAATGTCTCAGGCAAACATCAATTTGAAGCTGATACAACACACCCCACTGATAATCCCTTCAGACGGATCAGTTTTGTTCTTTTTATATTAGGCTACAGGTAAGTCTGGAGATGGGATTAACTTTTTTTCTTTTAATCCAATTTTTTTTTTTTTTTTTTTTTTTTTGGAGTGCAGACATTCACTACATGCAGCCAAAACTCACAGAAAATCAGTCATGAGTTTGCATACCCATCATTACGTACTTGTACTACATCCAGTACAAGAGACAAGTTCTGCTCAGAGTATCCATGCATTACTGTACTACAGACAGAAATCAAGTCAAATCTGACTGGTTTCAGTGCAGTCATTTTTTTACTTATATGGGCAATTGAGATCAGCAAGTACTTAATCTCTGTTTTATCTGGAATGAGACTAGGTCATAGCTGGACTTCATCAGCTTAGACCTATGTCCTGGACCAAGACTCAGCTGGATATTAGCTAAATTTCCAAGAGCTTCAAATGAATCAGAAGAGAGAGAACACCAGAAAAGAGGGAGATAAATGTCACAAAAATGCTGAAAGCCCCTGCATATCCTCAGAAGTTCTTAGTAGCCTACATAAGTGTGTGCCAGAAGATGCATTTGATCTCAGTTATATATTACAAGTAATATTTACGGCCAAGTCATGAGATTACCTGAATTTGTATAAAATCTTCCAAACTATGTTAAGTGAAATGTAAGGGAAAACTTTTTATTCTGAGTCTCAAAACAAGTATTCCTATGTTGAGGTTCTAACTGACAATTCATCTGAAAATGTATTCATTTAATAAAAATGATTTGAAAACATAAACAAAGAAATATTTTGTGAGACTGAATTTTTTAAAAATAATTTTACTAGATACAAAAACCGTATGTAATCAAAGATTGGATTTGATATCTACCAAAACCAAACTGCTTGCTCTGATTCTTTCAAACTCTGAGGATACAATTTCTTACAATGTCTGGAGTGAAACTGATGGCTCTGTAACACAGAAGAGGAGGACTCTGTTCCCCTTGGCCATGCATCCTCTCAGCTCATCCCCATTTTCTCTGTTCCTTTCTCATCAGGAGTCAGCTCTAGCACTCCTTTGATTCACTAAGTAGGCCAAAAAAAGAAAAAGAAAAAAGCAAGAAAAACAGTCCCCTCACCTTCTCAAAAGAAAAACAAGATATACACATATATATACATATATACAAGACATAT
>PPHD01014317.1:0-16776 GCA_002909625.1 Bambusicola thoracicus
GGCAGGTAACAATTTTACAGCTGTATTTATGTAATAAAAAATATGTATATCTAAAAGCAGCTGAATATTCTTAGTTTTAATTTCTCTTTTTGTTTCAGAGAGTCCTTATGTCCTTTGACATATATATGTGATATGCAGATACAGTAAAAAAAAAATCGACTGCACTGCTCAGCTTGGTGATTCATTAGGTTGCTGTTTGATATATGATTGATGTTTGATATAAGCAAAGCTGCTTTCAGGGTGTAAGTTTTGATACACCGGACTCTAGTTTTGTGTGCACTGCCTTCCCCTCAGCCTCTGGTTAGAAAATTTCAGCCTTTCTTACGTGAGCCTCTTATTTTTAGTTTGGTGACCTACTTTTTTTTTGTCCAAGTATGTATTTGAGGGAGCTTGGAACTACCAGCTGTATCATTGACTTGACTTTAGAATTTAATTATAGAGTACCGCTCAGCGTTATGTTGAGATCTGGACTGCATTTCTACCCTTTCCAGCTTTCTTACAGTGAATTACTTCAAAATCAGAGTTTCTGTCAATGGTCATTAATTATTTTTGAGCTCGATTTTGAAATGTAATGTTCTTTCGGCCAAGTTTTATTCATACTTGTGTAACTCTGGTAATAGCTGATGGAACCCATAGCATTACTGAAACATGGCACCAGGCTTTAAAACTTTATTTTGACAAGGTATTTTGTTGGTTTGAAAAGGAATGGGGCATGCCAGGAAAAAAGAAGGATCAATGTTTGTGCACGATGGTAAATCTTTGCTGTGGACAATCCATAACTTATGTGCCAGTGAGGAAAAGGAACATGAAATTTCCTTGGAATGAGGAGGATGGTGTGGGAGCTATTCATCGGAGTCCGAGTGTCAGAAAGGTCATGGGAAGAGATTTGTAAAATTTTCATAATTCCAGAAATAACTCCTTCGGCATCCCAAAAGAAACTTGAGCATTTAGAAAGGGCCGGCCATCCATCTGATACCATCCTGTGGCCCTGCTCGCTGTGGTGGAGGCTGCACCCAGCTGGGCCAAGTGCTGCTGTGTTGCGCTTCCTCCTGGTGGGTGGGACGTGCATGTTCAGTGCGTGGCAGGCAGCGCTCCTTCCCTCTGCTGCTTCTCTCTCTTCTTTTGATTGTGCTGCTTGCTATGCAAACTGCCATTGTACTTCAGAGACTCTGTATTAATCCTGCTGTTAATTAAGTTCTGAGAAATTTTTCCCAGCAGGAGGTTTTTTTTAGCTGGGAAGATGCAAAGTGGCATTCTCACGTAGAGCATCCTATTGTAACATGCTGTGCTTTTGGGCAAAGCCCAGCATATCTAAGATGTCAGAAAAACAAGGTATTCAGCAGTCTTTTAATTAATATATTTTCCCCCTTCGGTAGATAGGCATGTTGTCGTAAAATAAATGTTTTGCTGCTCCAAGTATCTTCTGTCTCTCTTCAGTATATTCATGGCTCCTTCTTGTCCCTGCTTTTAAACACATGGTCTTCTCCCAAGTTGTTTTCCTGGTATCTTTTTTTCAAGTCTCTATTCTTAAACTATAATCATTCTGTGATTAAAGATAAGAAAATGAAGTAGATTCCAGAGATTTTTCCTGGATTAAATGCATCAGCTACTTGTTACAAATTTATGAACTGCCTTTGAAATATCGAGCTTTAGAAGAGATTAGTATGTGGGAATCAATATTCTGTTTTATTCAGTCTTTTCTCCACTCCCCTAAGACTTGAACCAGTTGTTGCTATCAGCATTAATTCAAGTGATAGCAAGAAATAAAAGTATCTTTATCCTAAAAGAAAGGTAGCAGGAATAATTTAGTTTCTTTTATTTAAAGTGAAGTAGATGTTATTTTAGTATGGGAAAAGATAGAGTAAAATTGGAGCAAAGTGATTTCAAGTTGAAAGCTTTGTGCACAAGATTCACTGCACAGAAAAGAAGCTGCTTGTAAAAATTGCCTGTATTTTTTTTCTTTTTATGGCTGTTCTGTATACAAGTCCATAGAGTAATGTGTGTGCAGTGTCAGATAAATGAACCCTTGCTATGTAATTTGTAGGTCAATATAAATCTTTCAGGGAAGGATTTGACTGCTGTAGACAGCACTATTGTAAATAAATCCTCTAACAAGTTCCAGATCAGCACTATGTAGGTCTCTTCCTGCCAGATTTTTTAATTAGCTTTTTGGATAAGACCTTATTGTTGGCTGATGTAGCAAGGTGGGCAGATACTGGAGTTAATTCAGGAGCATCTTTAGGTCTTTCCTTGCTGTTTTCATGGTTGGAAAAGGACCAGCATGTAACAAGTTTTAAAAATACACTTTTGACCACAATGGGAAGCTGTTTTATAATGTGTGCAAAAAAAAAAAAAAAAAAAAAAGAATTTTTAAGAAAAGGTGTAAAGAGTTAGAAATTTAGTTTAAAATGGAAAGCCAGCAAGGCTACGTTTCACCAAGATATCTCAAGGCTTTTAGTGAAATAATTTGAAAATAAAGATCACAGTGAAGAACAACTTCACTTCTCAGTATGGGTTAAAACGTGCGTGTGGGGAGGTTGGTTGTTTTGAATATTACATAGTATTACATTTATGTTTTGAATTATGCCTGCTTTGGCAGTCCTTTCATCCATCTGCATCCAGTTTCGTCTTCTACTTGATGCAGTGTGCCATTTTTACCCTTCTGTTTTCATAATACAGAGTGCAGCTTGGCAATTTTGTTTGTCTTGTTTAGTGCATTGTTTCTGGCATTTGATACTTGGTAGGAAAAGATTGGCACAAATTTAGTAATGCCTTATCTGAAGGACTGCTTTATAGAGGAGGTGTAAAATTACAGTCATATGTTAATGCTGGATACATTTACATAGATGGCAGCTTAAGTTGTAATGGTATCTTGACGTCCCTAGACTACTGAAAGAGGCACTGAAAAAGAGGAAAATGACAATTCTTCAGCTGAGTTAGCAAAGCCCAGCAAGTGCTGCATAATGGTTTTCTTGATGATTCACAGTGCATTTATTTTTAGCCAAGAAAAAAAGATAGCACAACCTGGTTGTGTTTTGGAAAGCTATAATAATAAAAGAAACCCAAATGTTTGTTCTGGAACACATAACTTCTTATTTCCAAAGTAAAAATGCTTTTAAATTCTGATTAGTGAATGTAACTTTTTACATTTGATCTTTGTAATAATCCATCTTCTACATTTTCATCTTTTTTGAAGATGAATATTATTACGGGACAAGTATTGAAGGGACTTTTTAAAGCCCAAAGAAGAAGACTTACGTGACTTGTAGAGTCATGCTGCCAGTTCTGCTTTCTTTTACTTGCATCAAAGCTGTTATGTAGCAAACTTACTGTTTTAAAGGGACCTCTGGAGATCAAGTCCCACTTCCCTGCTAAAGGAGGTTCCCTATGGCAGGTTGCATAGTAAAGTATCCAGGTAGGTTTTGAATATCTACGGAGAAGGAGACTCTGGGAAGCTTGTTCAATTGTTCTGTCACCCTCACAGTAAAGAGCTTTGTATGGAACTTCTGTGTTACAGTTCGTGCTATCACTGTACGCCACTAAAAAGAGCCTGGCCCCATCCACTTGGTGTCTGCCATTTAGATATTTAGAAGTGTTGATACAATCCCAATGCAGCCTTCTCTTCTCCAGGCTGAACAGTCTCAGGTCTTTCAGCCTTTGCTTATAATGGAGATGCTCCAGGCCCCTAAGCGGCTTTGTGATCCTCTGCCGGGCTCTCTCCAGTAATTCCCTATCTTTCTTGAACTGAGGTGCCCAGAACTGGACCAAGTACTCACATGTGGCCTCACCAGGGCAGAGTAGAGGGGGAGAGGATAAGTCTGGTCATTTCCTCGGATTTAATATTTATGCGTGCAACCATTTCAGAAGAGTTCAGAGATGTGATTTTAATTCACACTTTGCAGAGGGTGATGGCTCTTGTTGCAAAAGGTCTGTTTTCATTCCCTATTTTGCCAAGGCAGCTGGCCTGTTATGGGGATCACTGAATATGGTTGTCAGGAGTTGGAAGTTCTGTAATCTTGGCCATCACCTGTGGAAAATTCATCTTAATTAACACTTAGCTGAGAAGCTCTTCAAGATTTGGTGATGTTTATGTTAACATACTATAGTGTGCTGTATTTGGTGTACATTTTTTGAATGTGGTGTGTGGTTATCAGCTTTTCTAATTGCGTTGCTTTTACTATGATGTAATGTAGCATTGAGAGTGAAAGTGTTATTTATATTTAACTTGTTTTTCTCAGCTGTCTCTAGGAATACTGGGAGCAAAAATAACATTTTGAAGTGGTTTTGAGGAAGCAAAATACAAAATTGAAGAAAAATAATTACTTTATCATATTGCTTTAAAATGGTGACAGCTATTACAGCTAGATCCCTTCAATTAGGAGTGAGATAGCATCTCACTTCTACTTGTTGGAAGAAAAAAGGCTTAAAATGCCATTAGTATTTTATAGTGATTGTCTGTTGGAGGGTGAATTTCATGCTCAGTGAGAAAGTATCAACATGAGTGACTGTAAAGAGGTCATGCAAAGCCTTTGCGAAGATTGAATATGAAAATAAAAGTCAAAAGAGCATGATGGAGAGAAAAGAGTAGCAAAGCAACTAGATATAGAGGGAAAGCATAAGATCTTGCTTTGGAAAAGTAAGGCTGCAGTTTATTTAGTAGCAGAAATTCAATAGTCATCTAATATTAGATTACTTTTACCAGAAGAAAAAGACCTTTCTAATCTGTTCTCACAGCTGTGGACATGGTACTTTTCTCTCCTATACTCCAGTTGTGATGCTTAGGGGCCAGTCCCTGGTTTGTCCCAGTTCACTAATGCGGCAGGAAGTGACCTTCCCAGCCTGTCTGGTTGAGGGATCATAGGGAGCTCCTAGGGAGCACTGACACAAACACACACTGGGCCTTGCGTAGCATTCCAGTGAGATTGTACAGCTGCAGAGCATGTGGGCAGGGTGGAACAAGTTGATTACTTCCATCACAAGGAGTCAGACCTTGTCTGTAACAGGCTTCCATATGTTTGTCTGTACTTCTTACCATAAAGCAGACATTTGCTAAATGGAGCCTACATTCAAGTTCTAATTTTGCCTGTGTTGATGCTATATTGCTGGGCGTAGAATCATAGAACAACCCAGATTAGAAAGGAGGCCAAAAGACGATATGGTCTGCTCTTTCATATAGAGTGGCAGCCTGGATGACATTACCTAGGTGAGATTAGATAGCAGCCTTTAGCTGCTCCATGGATATTAGGAAAAAATTATTCTCAGAAGCATTGATAACACAATTGGAATAGGCTGCTCAGGGAAGTGGTATTCAAGAAACCCTTGAGGTTTCTTGTCCTTGGGGGTATGCAAGAAACGTATAGTTGTGACACTGAGGGACTTGGTTAGTGAGCGTGTTGAGGACGGGTTGATGGTTGGACTTGATGGTCTTAGAGGTCTTTTCCAACCTTAGTGCTTCTATGACTTAGCACCTTGCCCAGTCACATCTTGAAAACTTGCACTGTTGGTGATTCTACCATGTCCTTGCAGATGCTGTTAAAGTACTTCGTTGTTCTCAATGAAAAGAAAAAAATTAATCTTCTATCAGAGTAAAAGCTCTCCAAGTTCAGCTTGTACCTATTGCACTGTCTTCTCCTTGTGATATATTTTTTATATCATAAAAGTAATTATAAATATCTGTAATCGAGCATCTTTCTAACTCCTTTATGTACTGTAGATCAGAAATACTGACATTGTTAATTGTCAGTTTTGAGGTACTTTACAAGATACATTGTTTTTCATATTCTTTGGCCTGGTTTACATTATGTATAAATCTTTCTTGGATACTATTGTCTGTAATCACTTCATAATGACAAAATTTTATTTATATTTTTTTCTGCTGTATGAAACTGGATTTAAACAGCTGTTTCTAGTGGTGTTTATTTCTATCCATTTAAATCAACTTTATCTTATAGCAGACTTTTCAATAAATTAGGATTCTTTAGCATAGCAGTAATCTAGGATCGATAATCTGCTGTAAAAAAAAAAAAAAACTAATTTGAGACAAGATTGTTGAAGCAGTCTGTCAAATATATGGTCAGGACTTCGACTTTTTCATGCCTTGCGTGTGGAGAACTGAAATTGCAAAAGCAATTGTAGTTAAAATGTGTTTGTATAAGCAATAATAATGATGTTCTTTTGAAATTTCTCTTTCCTGCTAGTCTCCTCTAATTGGTAAGTTCATGGCAGTGTCTTTTAGTTTTAATGTGTCGTTATCCTGATGTGAGCATCTGTTATGATTTAGGTGAGGTACCAATTTCTGGAGTTTGAGCAGCATAAAGTTTTTGAGATAGCGTGTAGGTCTTCGAAAGGAGATGTGATTTGGAACTGTGCAGCGCGAGTGGTAAATCTGGATAGGACAAGGAGAAGGAATTTCTTTGTCAGTTTTAATGGTGACAAATCCACATTAATGGAGGTTGGTGTATGTGTTGGCTTAATTGTCATTACTTCAACTCAGCTGAGGAGTAAATGGAATAGTAATGGTGTGAGTCAGGACTCTTGTTGCCCCATTTCTATTTCGGGTGCATTACACAGCGGTCAGTACCATTTTGAATATTTGTCCTTTTTTCAGCTCTCTATAAGTCCTTGTTCTGTACCCACCAGTGAGCATCTGAATGTTTAAAGTCTTGTGGATAGAAGGAAAATAAGAGCCCCTTGGTTTGCAGCCTTGTATTTTTGATTTCTCCAATTTATCTTTTATAGACGTGTCTTTTGTATTCTATGTAGGAATACTAAAACCAGCAGTTACTTTGGTGATTTGGTTCATGGCTGTTTATCTGAAATGTTTCTGGAGTTCTTTACTGAAAGGTTCTCTCAGAGATGAGTGGTTAGCTGTTGGTTAGGTGTCAACTGAATGGTCTGACTGTATCACAGCAAAGAAGGAAGGAAAACATTCGTTTCTGCTGTTTGGGTTATTTGAAATAAGAATGATGTATTCCTTCCTATTTCCTCAAATACACCATCTGCAGTTTCACATCTCGCTATCTGTGGTAGCACTTCATGAACTCAACAGTTTAAATTATGTGAATAGCAAATCTCTTTTTCTTCCAAGTAGTGAACAACAGTAAGTGTGCTTCTCAGAGTAGCATATGACCATGGTGTTATGCTAGCCTGATGCTGGCTCAGCAATGTGAACAGTTACACACGGGGGCGAACACAGACACCTGAGAGCACAGATGGGGCACACTGAAAGTAATGGTAGCAGACATATTTGTAAGTTATCTATTTTTTAGTTCTGTTTTTTTGTCTAGTTCCAGTGAGTGCTTTTTATAACCTGTACTAGAGCCTTGGTGTCGTCTTTCTCAAGCTTCTGGGAAATTGGCTGTATTTCTGAAAAGATTTTTTGTGTCTACTGAAGCAAGAGATTCACTTCTAAGAAGCTACAAATTAGATACGGTATGCACTAAAAGTTGGTATGCCTATGATAGAAAAACGAGGATCTCATATGTGAAACTATAAAAGTTAAATTTCTTTTCCTGGCTTCAGAGTCATACAAATACCATTCTGAGGCTTAATTAAAACTCAGTCTGTGTAGTGCAGCCTCCTTCCAACTAATGTGAAATTGTGAATACAAAATTCTGTTAAAAGAAACATTGAATATAAAGAGGAAAGTCCTCTTTTCAGAATGACAGAAATGGGCAGATCTTAGGGCATCACTAAAACTCACTTGAAGTTGGATTCTAAAGTGTGAATAGTCAGTTTTGAAGAATTACATACTGCCAGTTAGTAAGTCTTCACTCTCTTAAATACAGAAGTACAGGACTTCTGCTTCATTGTAATTACCCCGCTAACCTCCTGTATGGCTCTTACTATGCCGTGTGACAGCTGCCAGTACTTCTACCAGTTGGTGGATTTGAGAGTTCAGAGTGAAAAAGGCTAATTAGAGAAGAGATGCTTAACTGGTGATCTGTCTATCAGAGCATTTAACAGTGATTGCATCACAACCCATCCTGTGAGCTCTAAGAGAGGAAATGTCTGTTCATCATCCTTTTTCCCTGACCATCCCAAAGGACCTTCTGATTATGTGAATTCATCTGAAATGTGGATGCCCAAATTCACTGCAGTATTCCAGTATCACCAGTGCCATGCATAGGTCTTCGTGTCATTTCCCTGCTCGTCTCTCATCACATTTGCTGCCTTCATGGCCACATTGTCATTGATGGCCCAGAGGCATCCTGTGCTCTCAATCACTGTCAGTTCTAGTTCATGAGTCACCACAGCAGGGCAGAATTTTTTTCACTGCTCTCTGTGTGAATTACCCCAGTCTTTATGCTGTAATAATTAATTTCCCTGTGTTTAATATCTGGTCTTCTGAAGTGTTCTGTGCACTAGAAACTCTTGGCTTACATGCTCCGATTTCATTATATCTGTGAAACTCCTCCTGAGCTCTACAAGTATCCTTGCTCAGACCTAATAATTGACCTTAAGATGTCATTATTCTCTCCCTAGCAAGTTTTGCACTGCCCCCCTCCCCCCCACTGTTGTACTTTTCTTTCAACTGGTGCTATTTCATACTCCCCCTTTTTTTTTTTAACTGAAATCCAGAAAGGCTAAATAGGACTGCATTTGCTTCATCTAGATGTTTTTTCTCATCTGAGGTAAATATTGAGTACAGTGTGGTAGTCTATCAGAATTTACTTTCTATTTTTTGCAGTTATTTCTTTAAAAATGCATCTTAAAGCTTTAAATAGAATTTAAAGCAAATTTAGTGCTTTATCTTTGTCTAAATTTCTTTTATAGATCCAATTATTTGCTACTTCTAGTCATATGATAGCACACAGCTAATGTCATAGTTTTGTTATAAGTTCTTCCTATGTTATTTCTGCTTTAATATGCTGCTTTTTCAGCATTTGCTTTTTATATTGTTACCTCCTTTCTGCTGTCTTAAACCAGATCTTAATTAACATTGCTGCTTTGCTAGAGCAGTGCTTTTTCATTGAGGAAGTCTTTGGCTGTCAGAAGTGCTGTGGTTGAGATTACTCTTTGTTCTAATCTGTTTGCAAGGGCAGTCTTTCCTAGATGATGATATTTTAGTTCTATTAATCTCCTAGCCCAATTATTGTGAGCCCTTAGCAGTACTCTATATACAACATTTTAAACAATCATTTCCCTGAATGTTTCTGAGCGAAACTAATTCTGCTTTATCCAAGGAATCATTATTTCTAGTTAACAGCATATTACTAATAACTTCAGCGTCCAATTGACTGTCCTTTTCCCCCCGTTTTCCTGAATACCATATACGCTTCAGCTATGACTTAGGTATTCTATTATCTCTTTCTCTAGTCTTTTTATTGTTGTGAATTTTGTCTTGACCCAATATTTCTAATTTTTCACACTGCATCTTTCTGAATTCTTGCATTCAAGCCATTCAGTCTGTCACCTGAACGAGCTGGTTCGGGTTCAGCTTTTTTGTGAACTTCTGCTGTGACTACAGCTCCCATCAGCATCAGGATGACTTCTTGTGCCCTCCTTGCAGAATTCTACAGCCCTCTATTGTATTCCTGCCTTGTCTTGGGTGTGGAAACCAACAACCCCTTGGGATTCTTAGAGTCTAAAATTCCAAAAATCTTCTAAGCTAATGATTTCATGTGAAAACAGATTTATGTTTCAACTTGTATACATAGGGTGTTTCCATACTTAATACCTAATTGCTGTTTAAAAACATTTTTGCTTTGGTCTACCAAATTACACAAATTAGTTTTTGCTGAAAAGGACTACATCTTATTTGAAAGAACTTCTGAGTGGATTGGTGATTTACCTGTACGGTATAAAGCTGCTTCAACTTGCTTAAAATCCTGCATTTAATTAAGATGATGCAACTCTAAGTACAGATGAGACCTCATTAAAATCCGTAGTGCAGTTGCTGATGTGTTTCCATTCTCTATTGTAAAATCAAGAAAAAAGTGTGCCAGAAAAATTGTTACTGAAGTTGAAATAATTTACAAAACTTGCCTGAGCATCACCTGTACAGCATACAAAATTCATAATCAGAAATTTTATTTTCTATTTATGAAGCATATTTTTTTTATAGTTGACCAAGAGGACAGTACTTGAAGATCACATTCGTTGTGCTGACCCAATTCACTTAATATCATGTCACTTAATAAAACAGTAGTGGTTGTGTGAGATAGTCAGGGAATCTTGATGACAAAGGATTGTCTCTCCTGAATGTTTGCATTTGTTCAAGGATCTTACTTTCCTTGTTTTGAAGCTTGAGGCTGTATGAGGACATATATTTTTGTATGGCATTCATCATTCTCTGCAATGTCATTTTTTTTCTCTTTTTCGTTTCCATTTAAGACTTTGTCATTGATTGCACAGTCACAGAGTGAGCTTCAGGGCAGAGAGGGAAATGTACTTTTCTGTCACTCAGAATTTGCTTTTGTTGGAGACGGAAGTGGTGCTGAAAGGAACAAAAATGAAGCATTCAGGGCTGCATTGAAAATGTCTTCAAAAAAAAAAAAACCCACCTGATTTTTCTCTTTTCATTATAGGTTTATAACACTGGGATATAGTTCTTCCCTGCCAGATCGGGATCATTAAAACTGTAGAATTATGACAGCTTCATGTATAAAGAGCTTCTGAAGTGTAGTCATCTCTTTAGCTGTTTCTCTGTTGAGCGGACAGAACGGTCCCCTGGTTGGAGACTGCGCTGTTGGAGCACAGAGGTATTTGTCAGGTGCGGAGGTAGGCTTGCTGGCTAACTAGGAAGGAAAAAAAAAGTTTGAATTTTGCCTTATGAGAATTGATTTTCAGGATGCTTCCCTAGAGAACTGTCTTGTAATCTCCTGACAACTTCATTTCTCTGTGAACAAGGCAGTTCTTAAAGACTGCTATTCATGTGCTGTAGCTGATGTGCACAGGGGGTAGAAGGGCATCACGTGGGACTCTCATATGCTAGTGGGGGGGATTGATCTCTTCAAAGACAGTGAAGTCCAGTTTGTTCAATGGGCTGTGAAGTAAGATTTGGATCATTTCCTTAGTCATTCACATCTGAGTATGCAGAAAGTATTGCTTTATAAATAATTTTAATAGGCTTTATTAATATCTGCTTTTTTCCTTCAGACACTTAGCTGGATTATTTGGTTCTTCCAGGTACAGCGTTTATGTGAAAATGCTTCAGGGAATCGTGGCTGTACCTTATAATGTTGCTGCACTGTAAGGATAATACATTGTAGTAAGGCTGTAGTCAGTCCTGTAATGTGTCTCAAATTGGAGTTGCCTTAGTATTTCACTTTCTTTCCTATAGATGTTTACAGTTTTCATGAAAATAAATTCAGATCTTTGAAGAGTGGTGATCATTCTAAAATAAGAAACAGACAAAACTAAAAGATCAGAAGCCAAAAGTTTTTTGAAAAGCCACGCAACTTCTTGCTCCATCACATTTTCTGCACTTCATTCCCTCTTTGGGAGGGTATCAGTGAGGACTGTTTCCTAGTTCACTGTGTGGCTGCAAAAACATACGTGTCAGCACAAGGGAGGGGTGGAAATGACTGGGCTGAATGAGAGGAAAAGGAGCTTAAGCTGGCACTGTCAACAGAATTCCTCACTGCCAGTGTGCGGGTGGAGGAAATTGCTTTGGTCTGTAGGGACTACATTTGCTCTTTGTGGTGGCAAACAGTTAATACTTGATTGCTTCAAGGCTCAGATACTGTAATTCAGGATTTTCTGGACATTTTTTAATGAAGATAATTTCTTGAAATATGTATGTATCTCAAGATCATTCATTTCACTCAAAAAGAAATCATAGTATCTCAAGAAACATTTCCCCCCACTTGTTCCTTCCCTCCCCTTGAACTTACATGATTTCTGTAGAACTTGTCCAAAATGTTTGACAGACATGCTGACTGTATTTGGAAAGAAACTGTTGCTAACATACCTGTCAACATCAGATTTCTATTTAATGTATTTGCAAACCTTTCGGTGTTTTGAGCCTCTCTTTAGGAGGGGCTGAAACACTTCTGGTTCCATGTATTTTCCTTTTATTTTGTAAGCACAGTCTTTTTTTTTTTTTTTTCTGAGACAATCAGCACGATAACATATGGAATTACTCATTTAAGTTCTCCTTTTTTTGTTCCTACTGTATTGCGTAAGTCGAGCTGTATATCCTGCAAGCAATTATTTGTGTTTCTGTATTGCCTGGAGATTGTGTCTGACCTGCTTGTTGCTCGGACAGTGCTTTTATACAGCAGAGTCCAAAGCAGTGATATAGTGATCGAGATGAATTGACTGGAAAAAAAGAAAAAGAAAAAAAGGCAAAAAAGCAACCATAGTAGTATGGAGTTTGACATGTAATTATTCTTTCTCACTTATGTCTTGGATAAGTATGCGCTGTATAAAAGTGAAGGGAATATATCTGGATTGACTTTGCTCAAGGTCACACAACAGCTTCCTGGCAGATCGCAGAAGAGAACATAGATTCCCGGTCCTGTTCTATCCTCTGAACTGCTTCTGACCTTTCTTGTAATGGGCTTCTCTTAAGTTTTATCCATCTCTCTTTTGACAGAAAATAAATATTACTTCATCAACCAAAATTGAAGTCCAAAGCCTACATTCTCCACCCTTCAAGAGAGACAAAAGAAGCAAAAATGGATATTGTATTTAGCAACAGAGGACACAGTATTGTTTGTGCAATACTTTTGGGGTCTCCAGAGATTCTTTTCTAAGAACAGAAAGGCTGAGGAAGTGGACTTGTTGGCATGGTGTTGAAGCAGCTGTAGGGGATTGGCTGAACTACAAGCATCTGAGTACAGTGTAGATAAAAAAAAATGAGGAATGCTTCTTTGTTGTTTTGAAATATATAGCGTTAGCTATTTTTAGCATGAGTGGTATAATGTGATACACAAAATAGAGATGATTGCAGTGTAGAATGTGCACAGGAAGCATGCAAACAACTGGTGTTAAAGCCGTACACTTGCACTACTTTTTAAAACATATTTCTGTAATCTAGACAGTTTCTTGTAGCAGTTTGACTGCAACAGACCACCTCTGGCCAGCTATGCTTCCAAGACCTTGGTCTACACCTTCCTCACTCTTGTTGGCTTTCCTTAGAATGGAGAATTTTCTTTTACTTGGTCTTAAGAGCATGTCCACAATTTGAGGTTCCACTTCTGAGTATTCTGGTTATCACAGCTGTGTATGTATGCCTGTTTCCAGATAATGGAGAGGAGTTAGTAAAGCGTGAATTAATAAATCTCTCTCAAATATGAGACTTCAGTTGGCATCTAGGTCCCATTGCAGTCAGTACTAATTATGTGCCTAGACTCTGTTTTTCTGAAACTCGGTCCTTATCCCACTTTAGGGCAGGCTTGGAGAATAAATGTTTACATTTCTTAGATTACTAATCCAAATGCAGCTGAAGATGCTGTGAATAATTATTACTGCTAGAGAAAAATAACAGTGTGTTGACTGTAAAGAGTGAGATTTGTGCTGTCCTGGGGATGTTCACAGAGTTGTTCGTACCCTTCTGTGCAGTCATGAGCCTGAAACACAGGCCTAGAACTCATGGTTAGCAGATGGGGACCAATTACTTCATTTTAATGGCTGTTAATCACTGTTACAACAGATTAGAAAAATTGGAGAAAGCTAGGTTCTTGGTATTTCTCAGCGCAGGTGAGAATTTGGACACCAATAACAGGCCACATATGTATTAATGACTATGAATTTTAGTTCCAAGGTAGTTGTATTGGAATTCTTGTTGGGAACAGGACATAAAATTGAGTTATACCAACAGCTTGGCTTTTAGCATGCTGCTTGCAACTCTGAGACTTGTAGCTTTTCTGAATAGAAAACTGCAGTCTCTGCTCTTTCATATTTACTTCAGTTCCCCCTCCATCCCCAATATTTTCTGCATGTTTTAGACAGTTTAATAGATGGTCAGTGTGTATTTTAACATAGATGGTATTCATGCAGTTCTGCAGTCCAGGACAAAATGCAGTGTTCAGAATTGTGATTAGCATATGTTTGAAATATTAATTTCTCACCAGATCAGCGTGTAGTTTGGGATCATGTCTGTTATTTTTAAGCCATGTAATCTTTAGTCCTTTTTTCATCCTTTCAACAAAATCTTATTAGAATCTTTTGTCCTCTAGTAAGAAGCTTTGACTCAGGAGACAGAATGGAAACATATCTGACACAGTGTCAAACAGGAGAAAAGCATGGAAGTGATCCAGGACTGAGGAATAATTTCGTTTATTACTTTAAGAAAATCTGAAATTAGAAAATGAAACAAAAAAACACAAATTCAGTACTCAGTCAAATGAGAAGCTCTTTTAGCTGGTGTTGCCTCTGCATTTTGATTTATGAGTGTATCAACAGTCATAATACTAATTTCTCAGCGTGTTCATCATACCAGTGAACCTCTTGAGTGTTTGATACTCTTCAGGATAATGACGCTAGGTAACATGGTATTATTTAATCAATATAAAAAATGAAGTTTTCTTTTCAAGTGTAAGAGGGCAAAATAATTGCTCTGAACAGCTGCACATATTATATTATTTAATCTTGTAATGTGAAATTCAATGGACCTGAGATTAGATTTCCAGCTGTGTTTTGATTTAAGACCACTTGCAGGACACTCCATTCTTCCTCACTCTTCTTTCTTTTTGGTTCAGCTTTTTCCTCTTCAGACAAAGCGGAGTATTGGAATAAAGAATATAGTATTTTAGTTTCAAAGCAAAATATTTACCTGTGTTTTGAGAGGAAAAGGATTTTTTTTATACTTGCGAAAAAGCAGAATGTTGTGCTCATGGTCTTTTATTTGTAAATAAAAATTACTCCTGCTGCTGCCCCGTCATGTGTGTCTTTTGTACACTTTGCTTAATCACAAACTTGTGAGAATTTGCTTAATGCTCGTATGCACTAAAAATTATATATCCTGTCACTTTTGGCATACAACATTGACTGTGTTTTAGAAAGCTGTTTTATTTATGCATTGGTGGCCTCAATTTTCCTATGGGTTTTGCTTTCAAATGACAGCCCTTAGTAACTACTATGTAGGTCTTCTTTAAAATGAAATGAAATAAAACTGCATAAGTTTTAGTGGGTACTATTTGAAGGGCATGAAGTAAATACGAAGTTGTCGTAAGATTTTTTTTTTTAGTTCCAAATGTTTCTTTAAAGAAAAAACAACAACAACAAAAACCAAATTACATTGACTTCCACAGTATTTGACATACAGACTCCAATAATCTTTTCAGGTGTGAAATCTAATCTGTGTGTCTATGTGTATTTGCTGCTGACTTTTGTCTTTGTAAAGCTCTCCTTCATGTATTTGAGACTCCCTGTAACCAGGAGCATGGTGTACCAAGGTCTCTGCTTTCTGAAAGTGGATAGGCAGAATGTTATAAATCCCTATTACGACAGACTTTTACCTAGGAAAGCTATCAAAATATGAGGTGCAGTGCCTGACCTCACCTGATTTTTGTAGTCATGCTTGTAGGGGTGCAAGAAGGAAGGAGCAGGAACTTGCTGGGTGATTACCATGAATTATTAACAAAATAACAATTTTAATATCAATTAACTGTTTAATTCTTTAATCATTAGTCATTAATGGTTATTAATAATTAATTTTACTGAATTACCATCACATTTCTTATGTTTACATGTAAGTCGTGTCTTTGTAGTATTTTGTTCTCCAAACTTGGAAACCAGGGTGAATGGACTTATCAGAAGCCAGGCTAGAGGAAAACGGTAACAAGTGCAGAAAATTCCTGAGTTGTGGCACTTCTGGTTTGGATCAGTGTCTGCTGCTTTGAGTCTGGGGGAGGCTGGAGTTAAGAAAGGCATGGCAAACCTGGATGAAGGCAGACCACTGTTAAAAGAGAAGGCTTGTGAGGCCAGTACCTCTAAGACTCAGTGTTTTTCGTTGTCAGAAGATGTCCATTTCTATCTGACTGCGTTCTCTGAGGGTTTCTTGTGCTTACAAATGTGCTAAAGTGGAGCCTGAGAGTTACAGTTGTGCTTATGTGGTTGAGGGTGTTTGGGAGAACTGCTTGCACAGCAGCAGCAGCATCAAAAACTGGGTGGATAACAGAGAGCATGTTGGTCAGTGGCAAGCCAGAGAGCAAATCTTGTGTTCCCTAGTACGTTCTAGCAACAACGGAGCAGCTTTGCTGTTTTTCAAGACAGGCTTTCCTTAGGAATAAAGATGACGTTATGTCACTTGAAAAATAATCTGCTACATGTCAGTATGAGTAGTGCCGAAATAAATTGCCTTTCAGTGGGTTTTGGGGTTGTAATGTATAGACAATAACAGGTTATGCAATTAAAATGTTAAAAAGGTTGAAATTTCCAGTTGCAACAGATATGATAGTAAAGACCTTCCTCACTTTGCATCACCTTTTTGTCAGTTTGACCAAAGTAAGGGGATGTTAAATTGAAGAAGTAACATGCTTCAGAGAAAGGGTAGTAGTTTGTTATTATTCTGTGCTACCTGTTCACTTTACATGAAAATTTGGATTTTTGTAACTACTGAACAGAATTGCAGTAATAACTCAACTAGGAAGACTTTAATACTAGAAAGTAAAAAAAAAAAAAAAAAAAAGTAGGAAATGATATAAGTAGTTGAGTGCGTGAGAATTTCAAATGTAGTGTTGAGGAAACACTTCATTGTTTGTCTCCGGGTCTTGTATATACATCAGCAGTCATAACATGTAGCTTCTGTACATCAGCTACCTGTAAAGCACCTGTGGCTCCTAAGTGACTGATGTTTTTATGAAGAAAATTATTCTCCTAAATGTG
>PPHD01014319.1:0-16775 GCA_002909625.1 Bambusicola thoracicus
ATTATATATATATACACTACATGTATATATGTGTAATATATAATTCATATATAAAGAGGGAGAGAAATACTTAAAAAAGAGACACTTGTTCATTATTTCTTCTTCAAAGTAAGCAGGATAAATGTCAGTTTTTTTCAAACCCAGTAGAGCTGATTTTCAGACTCACCCATACAACACAGAAGGGTCCAGCTCCAACATTCTTGTTAAAATCTACTAGAGAGGCAGGTGCTAACTGGCGTTGGAGCTGCTAAGTGCATGACAGTCAGCATGTAACAGAATCTCTCTTTGTTTTTCTATCTTCATTTTATTTTCATTATGCTTCTATCCCATAATCACAACTCCTAATCTTCACAACTGACAAAAGTTGCTTAAGAATATATCAAAGAACCTGTCTATGGTACTTCCGTGCCAGGTAGCTGTCCCTGTGCCTGGGTGTTAGTGTCATGCCCATGTCAACAGATTTAAAAGTGCTGGCAAAGCGCCAGCATCACATTTCACCATTTGCCGTTATGTCTTTAGATATGTGTGTAGTAGGACAGAAAGATGCTTTGAAAAAAAAGTAAGTCGACATCATATCCAAGCAAGCTGTAGAGAACTTCTGTTGAGAGCCTTTCTCCTCCTCCTCAAAATGGGTCATTTTATGTGGTTGCTTTTTCAGATTCTAATCTCTAAGGCTGCAAGCCTGCAAACGCTCATGCATGTGATTTACTCTGACTATCCACATGCATAAAGTTCTTGCAGGACGGGGGCTTTAATTTGTTGTGACAATGTCACGCGGAAAGGAGCTAAGTGGGGATATGTGGGGAGAGCTGTACAACTGAGGCTACCAAGAGCAGGCTGTATTAACCCTGTCCTGGGCAAGACTTTGTAAATGACTGTTGCATCTCCTCAGACCATATTTGGGTTATACTGAATTTCATTTCTGGAGATTGCAGAATCGCTCAAAGAAGCTCAAAGGAAAGTACAAGAATCCCCACCATTCTGTAAATTTTTGTTTGGAGGAACTTCACAATGCTTTTCTGCCATTTGGCTTGGGATTTACTCTTGTGAAAGTTATGGGTGCGCTTAGTTGTTCAGGATGTCAGGACAGCAGCGCATAAAATGATTCACATTCCTGAGAACTAATGTGCACATAGTGAAAAGCGTACGTCCTGAATTTATGCAACACAATGTTATGGTCTCTTTCTCCATCCGTGATACCCTGTGTCAGGTGCAGCTTCTCCAGATTATGGTTATTCCCTAAGATTTTGCACTCAGGACATATAATAGGAGAGAAGATGTTGTGCTGAGTTACATCCAGTATCCAGAGGAGCTCTGCTCTGGGACATTTTCCCCAGCTGTGTTTAGTGCCAAAACATCTTGTAATTTGCCAAAGGACTACTCCAATGATTACAAGAGGTAGCACATGTAAAATGCAGAATGAATACACAGGTCCCAGTCAGGGAAATATGACAATAGAAAAGACAAGACTTGATACTTGGCTGTGTGATTCAGTTTCAGCCATAGTCAGTTTACAAACCAAACCTTCTGCTGAAGTTCTACAGTTTTTTATTCCTATGAGACAGTGATATAAATGTTTGGCAAAGGTTGTGCCTACTGAATTCAACACACTGCATCCTATCCTTTGTCTCAGGCTAAAGTTAAGAACCATTCTCATAATCTTAAACAGTTCAGGGCAGAATGATTTTTCATTTTAATCACAGTACAGTAAGCTTTGGCAGACAAAATGATGAGCAGACCTTGTAGGAAAATACTAAAATGTCAGTAGGAAGTAGAGAGAGGTTGGGCCAAAAGCATTTCTTACCCACTTGTGCTAAAACAAGGGCTGCAAAGATGGGCTTGCCGTTGTAATTTAATCACAGCAATTTAATAAGAAAAAAAAGAATATGACATTAGAAATATGAGTAGAACTAGTTTTTTTAATAGAAACAGACAACGTGATGCAAACATTTGAAACTGTAGCAAGTGTAGCCTCTTATACATCTTTCTTCTCCACTAGGCCGCAGGTGCCTGAGGAGATTTTGTCAATGTAATATATTGTCAAGTGCCTTACCTTCAGTTTTCAGTTTTGTGAACAATTCATCAATAGCTACAAATCAAAACTTCCCAGTAAATGATTAATTCACTCAAGAGATCTCTGTCTCAAATAAACAAAGATTTAAGGGATCATAAAGTGTTAAACTGCAAACACCTGAAAATAGGGTAATGACATTGTGGTCCTAATTCCAACAACTAAGACTTTGATAAAGCAAGTTCTATAAGCAATAGAATGACTGAAAAGTGGTCTCTCATGGTTTCCCTCCAAGAGCATGCAATCTCTGATTGACATTTTTCTTGCTATCAAAATGTCTGACATATAGACCCTCAGAAATCAAAAATTAGGTAACATTGTAGTGCTTCTGCCACTGAAAGCATGGGCTTATCTGATGGTTTGATTTCATTATTTGATGGGTTGATGGTTGGACTAGATGATCTTAATGGTCTTTTTCAGTCTTAATGATTCTACTATTCTATCTCTCACCACATACTTTAGACACCATTTCATGACACATGCGGACTTCAATATCTCTAAGCCTTCAATACTCCTAATAAATAGTGAAGATACTGGCCACGATATGCTAATAGTTGGTAGAAACATATAGGCTATAAATACATAAACTACACTTCTTTTGGAATTCTGGAGACAAATTTATACAACATTAATATCTTTGTTGTTTTTCCATATGGCTAGATATTTTGAATTTACATCTGTTGTCAAGAAGCAGAAATTTAAGGAGAATAAATTTCCAAGGAATATTTAAGCTGCAGCTAACAGAATTAAAAATAATTCACTGTGTCACCTCACAAGCTACTGTGTTTCAATGTGCACTAAAGACATAAGCTTCTTGCAAACTAGTGTGCAGCATACCTAAATATGGAAATCCCAAGTGTGCCAGTGCTTATTTTGTTTATAAACCCAGTATACAGTTTGGTTTAAAGTGTGTCTTGGAATATCTTATCATGAAGAATGGAAAATCTGAACATCTATCTGGTGTTTTTATGTCTTACAGGATGTAAAACTGTTTTAAAGAGCTGTGATCCTTTCAAAGTGTTTTGTTTTGTTTTTCCTGACTTATCATTCAAAAGGTGCTGTCATCCAGCCAGGTTACTGAGCATTACCTTCATCTCTTGTTTGGTCTATGGCAGAGGTTCTATTTCTTCACAGTAAACAAAAGAAGCTTTCTCCTGGACTGATTCAGTGCAGTTTGTCCAGATGAAGAGCCGCCGTTCTGCTGCAAATTTTGAATGAACAGAATGGGGCAATATCTATACTGGAAACATAATTTAGCATATTTGGGCCCTAATGCAAAGTCTATCATGGAAACACACTTTCTGAATTGGATTTCTAAAAATGAAAATATTTTTCTGTTTCCATTCTAAAAGATTTCTGCTTCCACTTTTAATTTTTTTTATTTTTTTTGCTATATTTCTTTTTTTCCCCTCTTTAATGTTTGATCACAAAACTAGGTTACTTTTCCAAAGACAAGAATACTCAAAGTCAAGCATCCAATAGACTTTGTATATCATGTAATTTAGGACCATGTTATACATTCTAAACAAGTTGGAGCATTTACCTCATCTAAACCAATTCAGATACCATAAGGATGAGAAGAATCAGAGCTGCACTAGTACAGTGCTATCTGAATTAATTTACGTAACTCTTCCATGACAGTTAATTAGGAGGTAGTAATGTGCTGACATGGCAATTTCATATCCAGTACTGGAGTGAGCTCAGACACCTCTGCCAGGTACAGGCAGGGTGTACACTCTCCAAAAACATTTCTAGATAATGTTGTAATGTTCTGCATTATCTTATGCTCAGTTTCTAATTCACCAAAAATCTTAATATATACTGGAATTCTGATACAAGATGAACATTTTCCCCCTATATCAGTCTTCTATCCATTAAATAGAGAGATGCAAAAAAAACCAAACAAACAAACAAACGAAAAAAACCATAGAATCACAGAATTATAGATCCTTGGAATGGATTGGAGGGACACTGAAGGTCACCTAGTCCAAAACCCCTGCTGTAGGCAGGGCTGCCACTCACCAGATCAGGCTGCTGAGGGCCCCATTCAAGTTGAACACTTCCAGAGACAGGGCATCCACAGATCTTGTCACTGTTGAGTCATATGCAAAACCTTTGTCTACCTTCACTGAACACGTTTGCATCAAAAAGCTTTACTTCTGTGATTTATAGATAAATGTTCTGGTCTTAACAGTATTATGAATTCACTTAAATAAAGAATGATATTTTTCCTTCAATTTTAAAAGTACTCCTAGCACACTATGACTTGTTTTTTCAGACTACATGCCCCAATCTCCAGTGAAGGATTTCTCTCTATAAGCCACAGTGCTGTTTTTAATATTTGTGTGACAAGAAATGTCAATCAGAAGTCTGGAGCATGGCAGATATTTCCTACCACTTAGTACTGCCACTTTTTTTCCTCCACTTAGTACCAGTTACACCTCTTGTAACAATATAAGACTTACAGTTTGTATCAAAAGTCTTATTGGATGAGTCTTAATGGGTGAGTGTTGTGAGACACATATGTTTGCATCCGAAGTGCCACATTTGAAAGACTTTCTCCCAAAGATGGTCAGAACCTGAAGTTAACTACTTCTCTGAAGAATAGCTCTCCACAGTCACACCACGGAGAAAATATTTCCTTTCCTTTCAGCCTTTCTGGAATGCAATCTTTTAAATTTAATTTTTACTAAGACAATAGGTATGTCTTCCTTGTACGATATACAGACTCAGGATTTAAGCGTTAAACACGTTGGCCCAAAAGCTAATAAGGCTGCATCTTCACTGTTAACTTCTATACGCTTTGAGTCATTCCCAGTACTGAGATACTGGCTAAAAATTAGCCCATTTCTAGACTTTTAAATTCCCCCTCTACTCCAAATACAATAATCATGATGATGACTCTTGCGAACTCTACTCAATCCATGTTACATCCCTTGCCATGCCCAGAGATTGTTGGTCTAAAGGCCCTGGCTCATATTAGGGGTGTGTCCAAGTCTAATGAACTAACATTATAAACAATTGAGTTTCAGTGCCCAGGAATGCTGTCTAGCACTTTTTAATTTAGTTGTATAGATAAGTCCAACAATCTGCCAGTGAGAACATAGGCCTCTGGACAGGTGTATTTACTCTGACTGTCTAGAAGGGCTGAGCAGTATGAACAGAGTTTTGCGGTGCTGCCACAGAGCTGCTAATTAAACATTTCTTTAAAAGCACTGTAAATTTCTGTTGTATAGATAAGATACACTCCCGTCAGGTTCCAAACAGTGTACACGCTTTGAAAGGAAATTGCAAAGATACTGTGGCATAATACTCTGCATATGTCTACACACAGATTTTTCTAAATTTATAGTGCCTACAGTTTTGTCCTTTTTTTACCTGATGGAGAAGACATAAAATGTCTTTCTATAGCAGCGTATGTTAAAAATGTCCTCAGTTCCAATTGAAGTCAGACTCTCTGCAGAGGACTATCCATTTATGCATTCTGTGATCATATCACAGTGGGACAGTGACAGAGTAGTCCTGTGGAGACTGTTAAACACTTCAGATAGCTGTACTTTATTACACAGCAGTACAAAGTTAGCAACATGGGCATCTAGCTGGGCAGTTTAGAAGGTCTTTTTGCAAGAGTGCCATCCAATGATGTTTGTAGAAATATTTCACTGATCATCCCAGAACTCTTTTTGGCCTAAATGTTTATAGTAAAGATTAATTAAGTTATGCAGTCTGTGCCCTGTCATTGACAATGACCAGCACTGGATGCTGCCTCAAGAAAGAGGTCTGAGAAACCTCATTACAGGTAGTGGAGGAATAGCATACTCTGTGGGAAGTTTCACTCTGCATTCAAGCAGTTATCAATTGACTTGCATTCTAATAATCTTTGTTTCTAACCAGAAAACAAAACAAACCAACCAACCAACCAAACAAACAAACAAAACCATATTTTATGGATGTTTTTTTGTTTGTTTTGTGGGTGATTGTGCTTGTGTAAGTGTTAACCAGCTTTTGAATTCTTCCCAAGTCTTGGCCTCCCTGAATCTTTCAGAAAATAGTTTCCCAGGATGATTATTTTTCCCTTCTTAATGTACGCTGCAATTTCACTATCATTGTATTCTCTCCCCATGGCATGTTTTTTGATTAGGAAATAGGACCACACAATTTACTTTCACTCAACTACTGCTATCTCTACCATCTCTCTCTTATTATTTTCTTGCCTAAGTCTTGCTGACTTTTTCCTAACTCTAGAAGGAAACTATTTCAATAATACATATTTGATAGGATATGTCACATACTCCCTGCAGCTCTGCATCAAGAAGATTTGAAAATAAATACCATTTGCATGGATGTCTCTACATTTGTAATAATTCAGAAAGTGCTTGGAGTTTTGAGATCTTTCTTATTAAAGTTGTTTGACCAAAAATAATTGGGAAATAATATTAATTAACAATCAACAATAATTTAAAGAGAAAGTGGCATGAGAAACAAAATGCATTACCTTGTCCACATTCACATTTAAGGCAATGTCTGTCTTCACGCTCTGGATGTCAGTCTGAAGTGGGAAGGAAATAGAGTCCTTTTGAGACAAATTCAGTTATACACTTTGCCTCAAAGCAAAAATAAACCAGTATGCTAGACTGCTTTCTTCCTTTTCTTCTCTACAGAATTGGTGACAGTGAGAGAGAAGGCTGCAAACTTTGCTTGGATTTGAACCTTAAAGGATTTTACGGACACAGAGAAATAACCTCAAAATGTTCTTCTACAACAGCTATTTTGCATTGTTCCTTTCACAGAATCATAGAGGTTAGAAGGAACCTCTAATCCAACCTTCCTGCTGAAGTAATTTCTACACAGACTTCTTTGCATGGCTATTTTGGATTGTTTCTGCAGGTAGAGAAGCTTCTAAATGGCAAGATATTCCCTTTCATTATTCTACACTAAGAGTATGAAGTATGTAAGAACTTTCAAACACAGTCATAAATATCTACTGTCCAGAGAGTATATTACCATAGAATGTAACTTGATATGCCTAGATTTGTCTTATGAATCTAAACTGGCCCCTGAGGTGTTAGTTTTAGGTCACTTTCATAGCACAGCGTAGCTCCTTTGACTACAAAGAAACATCAACAGTCCAGTTCTCAGAATAAGGCTAAAGCATTTATCAGGATGAGCAAGAGGATCAGAATCTGGTTTCAGGTGAATAATGTTTACAGAAAGCTGGAAAAAAATGTACAATGTGTCTTGGGCAGGGAGCAGTACCACGAGAAAGAAGGCCTGAGGCATGTATAGCAACTCATAAACATCTTATATTGACATCTCTATTTAGGTTCCATGGCTATCTGTTCTTCTATAAATACCCAAAGAAACAGATCTCATACTGAAAACAGTATGCCTCACACAAAGAAGAATGATATCTGCTAGGAGAAAATCTTATGTATTTAAAAACAGAAACAAAACAGAAGAGATGATGACACAGTAAGGGTAATTGAAGGGCCCGATTTTTTTCTGAGGAAGCTGCAAATACATCCCTTTGCAGTCTGTGAGGAAGAAACTTCCAGAAAGGCTTCTACCCTGTCAGTGAACACAGCTATACAGGCAACTCAAAGGTTTAATACTTACAGTGGATTATATTCTCCCACCAGGAAGAAGCTCACATTTAAGATGTCTTGCATTCTCCCCACTAAGGGCCTCTTCAGCCTTCTGTTTTCAGAAATGTATTTACAAATTTCAGACTTTCCACAGATAAGTAAATTTTCTGTCATGTTTTGTTTACATCTTTGCAGGCACAGAATAAAGAAAACTCCAAACCACCACTGAAAATTTAATGATGACAAGTTCATAAAAATGGAAGTGACAAGATTATTTCACAGGAAATTGTAACGTTCCATATTTAAAAAGGTTTGGGTGGATTTTATTGTTTTAAGTAGGTATGAGGTGTTGATTTGAAACCCAGGGTAGGGGGAGGTTTAATGATACAGAAATAGAGAATGTTTGAAGGTTATGATTCATCACACCAGCCTGCAAGTTTTAAAATACATACTTATGTGTCTAGATAGATGGCTATGAATTTTCAACTTCTTCACCTATTTAACTGCACAAAGTTTTGGCATGAAGGATATACCAAAACGTATGCTCTGTGGTCAAACAGAATCAATGTTATATATGCATAGAGACCAGTGTGGTTTCATTCCACTTCACTCTTATTTCATAAAATTTCTCCTAACATCATAGGAAAAAAAAAAGTCACAACACTTTTTGCCCTCCTCAATATTATGCATTAAATTATTTAATCATTATAAGCATAAAGACAGTGCCATTTTCCTTATGCACAACAGTCTTCTGAAAAGGTATAAAACTCATTAAATTATGTCCTTAAGTCCAAGATACAAGGGAGGATCTTCCTTCAAACTTTATAAATACTTCAAACAGATCTTATTAGTTAGGCATTTGAGGGTGAAACTAATGGATGTTCTGAGTATGATTAGACTGTAAGCTCTGCTATGACTGGAACTCTAACAGGCACACTGAGCCTGATTAGGCACTGCCAGCAGTATGGAGCTCAAACAGACTAAGTCACTGAAGGACATACCCAACACTCAGTTGGGTTTTGCAGCCTGTGCTGAGCTCTGTACTACTGATACCCAAATAAGACAATTTATATTACACTGCGTACATCTGCAGGGGAGACCTCAACAACAACAACAGCCTTGCATACAATTCCCAAGTTGTCAATATTGCCAACTGCCAAATTATTTCATAGACTACAGTTGTGTAGTTGCTGTTATCAGAATTCAAATGGAATACAGTGCGCTACTACACACCATACAACATGGCCTTCAAAACTCCTGTGGGACATGGGAATCAGTGATGCAAACAACCTTTATTATGTAGTATGTTACATAATATCAGCAGTGTTCATTAATGTTATGGTTGGACGGAAGAGAAAGAGGAACTGCATAGATGTGGAAGACTGCATGCTGAACTAGGTGCTTCTGAAGGAGATTTGACCTTATCAGCCAAAGGTTGTATCTGTATCTGGAGCACTGAAAAGGATTTCTCATGTCAGTAACTCATAGCATTTTTACAAATGACTACGTTTGTGTTTCTTTTCAGTTATGTTTTCCTGACTTTGTCAATAATTCCTTTTAGACAGCAAGGCAAGGGAGTCTTTATCAATGAGGGAGTAAGATTTAAAGGCTGGAATATACAAGTGGAAGCATCTCTGGCCCAGAGAAATCACTGCAAATTAGAAATAGTTCCAGGATGCTTTATGTATCAGCCTTTAATCCTGGGAATTGGGAAATATGGGTCATCCTTTTCACATTGTTCTGCAGAGAGTAAAATCTGGTGAAATGACATGAGCTTGTTAGTTTCAGTTGATAATTTCTGCCCTTTTCAAAAACTGTCAAATCATTCAGCTGAGAAATGAAGTGCTAAGGATAGAAGAGAATAATGTAATCAGGGGAAAAATGCTGAAGGATATTTTTAGACAGTTCAATACACTGAGAAAAAAAAAAAATCATGGAGTACTGTTGAGCAGAAGTTAAAGAAAATGTGTCCATTCACATACAGTGCTTGGATGATATAAGAGAGAGACCATATGTGTATTATAAGTAAATCACATATTGGATTAAAGTGTTTTTTACAAAAGGAGTTTTTAAAAGCTGATTGTCAAATGTCAATTTAAAAATACAACAAACAACATTAAATAAGCAACTAGGTTGCCTAGCTTTTCATGTAGAGCTGTTAATTTATACTTTGGGCATATGGGACAAATTTATTATTGGACTTCAGATTTTTTATATTGCTTTATAAACAGTGAGAAAAAAAAATGAAAAACAGACTAGGAAGTGCTAATTCTGAGGAAAGGATAAAGCAACCTTGTGAAACAATCTTGATAACGGACAAGGAATAAGATTTCTCTTCCCCTTTAGTACCATTCCAAGATTATCTGAATTTAGAGTTCTGCGCTATTCCAGAATTTCAAAACAAAGAGATTTACTCATTTTCTTTGGTACTGCCTACATTCTGGGAGCTGATTAGAAGTCAACTCCAACGAGAGTGCCATGCACGGCAGCTCCATGGCTGCTCTTTGGGTCTGTTGATACTTCCATTGATATTATCTGAGAGATGGATTGGCTTAGATTTTTCCCAGCTCTGCTGCAGCTTCTACATAGCAACCTTGTCATGATTATTCTGCTGAGATTTTGCCTACTGTGGTAAATTTGTATCACTGTCTAGCCAGCTAGGAATTGCACTCAGTGCAGCCCTAGGAAGTTCAAGGAGCGAGTGGGTTCCAGGCCTGGTTTCATTACAACAGAAGCAGCGACCAGCCTTTGTTTTTTAAATAAACAGGTACATGAACTCCTGTATTAGATATTCACACTGCGTTAGCCTAGAGCACAGCAATAAGATGTTCAGTTACTTTTAGGGAGAACAAAAAACATATTAGCATATTTATCATTATACTTTAAAATAAGACTGAATACTCATTAAACATGCGTAAAAGAATGTAAATGAAATTAAATCCTTGGAGGCAATTTTCAAACAGAGGACCTCTCCACTTCAACTAAAACCCTTTTCCATGGTGATCTGTTGAGATTAAATGTACTCGTAAACTGGTGTTTTCTCACTGCCTCCGAAAAAAACAAAACAAAACAAAACGACAACAACGGCAAAAAAAGCAATTACATTTTCAGACTAGCTAGTATTTACTTCTCCTTTTACCCATACTTTCATTCCTATGAAGCAGAAGGAGTAAGTAATCTACATTCTTTTTCTAGTCCAGCCATGCATGGCCTTTGCTATCAACCTCCTCCCAACACCAGTTCCTGAAAACATAAGGTACTTCCTAAAAAGAGTATATTTTTTCCCTCAGTGGTTTTATAATCTATTCAGAATAGGCTATATTGACTTAAAAACTTAAAAAAATTACTCTGTGCGTACTTATCTATGAGTGCCTGTGTTGAAGGGAATACATTAATTGTGATATTTGAAATTATTTTTAGAAACAAAATCTGAGACTAACATCAACAAAATAAAATAGGCTGTTTGCCTTAATATTCAAATCTGAATTGACACTATTTACTATGTAAATAGTATCGTTGACAGAGCACTTAAAGAACAGATACAGATTAGTTTTGTTTTCACTTGATTTCACCCATCACAGCAATCTCACAGTATTACATAATGAGTTCATAAGTCATAGGTTCAAGCCCCCAGCCTTCCTCAAAACAGCAGTCTTTCTTGCTAAATCCCCTTAAGTATGCCAAACACAATGAAACTCTGATCATTTATACCTACTAAGAGCATTATACTCTTGTGTCTGCGGTGGCCTTCACTAGGAGTTTGACTGGAAAAAGATTGACTAAAATCTGAGAAAGGTTTAGCAATTTGTACTTATGTCAGGAGAGAATATTGAGAAGTAATCCTAGCCTTTGCATTGCCTGCTTTTTGAATTATTTCTCCATTTCTGTGGCTTAAGCATAGAAATAATCACAGTATCAAGTATGACAGACAGAAAATGATCTTTTCTGTTTGAAGAACCTACATCAGAATAAGGGGTTGGATCACCCACTATTACAAAATAAGAGATCAGAAATGGTCTCCCATTTGGTACAGGATAATGTTCATTTGAACTGCAACTACAGCTACAGAAAGATGCAGAAGATGACAGCAGTAAATGGGTCAGAGTGGAAAAGTACCTCATTGGTGTTGCTGCAGGAAAGGATTATCTTAGTGTGACACCCTTCATTATTCATGCTGATGGAGGTTTGGCACAGGGGAACTGTTAAATGAGTAAATCTGCTTTGAAAACCTGATATACAACATGAAATGGCTTACCTCTTCCTAAGGAATAACTGTTCTTGAGTAAAACAAATGAAAAAAAAAAGATGTTGTAGGAAGAAAATAATAAGCGTACAAGAAGCATTACTTTTGTAGAATTTTAATTTGTATAAAATGACAATTCCAAAAGATTCTAGCTGTTCAATAACAGATGTATATACTTGACAGAATATCAAAATAAGCTGTATTTTCACAGGAAGTATAACTTTATTGTAAATATTCCCTTATCAGTAGAGCACTTATTATCCTTGGCTTCAGAGTATAGAGCTTTTTATAAAACCCACACCAGTGTTTACTAAAAGGCATTAAATTCACTGATTTTGTTGTTTCTAAATACAAAGTAAAATAAAAATGAAGCTTTTCTTCATAGCAAGTGGCTTCATAGCTGGCAGATAAATTAATATTTGATCTTACAATGCATGTTAATCTCAGATCACTAAAATGGAGAAAAAGAGATGCAATTTTGAATTGTTTCACAAACTGCAGTCATCAAAACAAGCCCAAAGAAGGCTAAAGGTGACAAGTCTGAAACAGTTTAAAGTTAAATTACTGACCATTGAAGTTACTTACTTACTACAAGAGGAATCTAGAGTCCTAAGTTAAGCACAACTTCCAAAAAGCTCTGCCAAATACAGCACTGAGGATATCAAAAAGTCAGCAACAAGAAACGGGGAGGAAAAGGACAGGTGTTAAACTTCTGAAGGGCTTGGGCAATTTTTTCCCATTTGTCAAGACATGGTTCTGGACTTTTTTTTTAAAGGTAAGATCTGAAATATCGCTTCACATTAGAGGCCTACAGCAGTCTTCCTCCCCCAAACCCACCAGCAACTTCCCTCTCCATGCCATGAACTCAGTGAGACAAGACCAGATTCTGTCAAATACCAGATATCCACCAAAGCTATCTATTTCTAGTTTCTCCTTTGAATTCATCAGATGACTTTGTGTGCACTGAGGGAAGACTTATCTTCTCCTTCTAAGAGCAATTTTATCCTTCACTGGCAGAAATAACTGTAAGATATAATAGCATGGATTGGATAAACTGATACATCTATAAACCAGCTAAACTTAGAAAAATGCTGTAACTCAGTGGAGCATAGTCCACCAGCCCAGCTTTTATACAGTTCCACATAGTTAAGAATCATTCAGCAATCTACAGTTAGGGAAAGCTGAAAAATCATGGCAGAGAACTGAGAAAAAGTATTTCTTTCCTGTTAGAGGAATAACATGTATGTTACATTATCAGACTGGCAGGAAGTAGAGGAAATTGCTCGGGTCTGTGTCCAGGAACACTGATGCTATGCAGAGGTTTTTATGCTTCAGCATAAGATAATGTCCATGTTCAACATACTGGGGGTGGACAGCATGGATTTACCAGTGGTCAGTCATGCATGAGTGGCTTGATAATCCTCCTTTTAGAAAAGAATGAGAGAAAAGCAGTGGATGTTGTTAACTTAGACACTGGCAAGACTTTTGCTGTGATCTTCCACAGCACATTTGTAGACAAATGAGGAAAAGAGTTTTGGACAGGTAGGCTGCAAGGCAGCTGAAAATCTGTCTGATAAGCAGAGTTTTACCATTGCTGTGTCTTTACCACTGAAAGAATAACTGATAGCTACAAGCAGCATTCCTTGTTGTTGATATGGGGGCTAATTTTGTTTAACATTTTTATCAAGAACAAAGACTCTGGGAGATGTACCATCTGTGAGTTTGTGGATGACATTAGATTAGGGCACAGCTCAGTCCACAAGGAGAAATGGAATCTGGCTGCCATCTTCCTCTATGCAAAGGATTGTTATAGAGAAAATAGAGACAGACTCTTCTGGATATATACAGCAAAAATGCCAAGCCTAGCACCTATGGATACATACAGCAAAAGGACAAGAATGTGACAAGTGGAATTGCAGTTGTATGCAAGGAAAAAAAATATTCACAGTGAGTGTTGTTAGCACTGGATTTTGTTGCTCAGTGAAGCTGTGGGATCTCTGTCCTTTGAGAGCTTCAGAATGGGGCCGGACATGGTCCTGAGCTAATCGGTCTGCTTGTTAATGTAGTTCTGATAACAGATGCTCTACAGAAGTCTCTTCCACCCTAGATTTTTCTATAACGCTATTCACACCTTCTTCAGACATGTGTGACACAGGCATGCACACATGAATCTTCTTCCTGAAGTAGGGTGATATTTCCCGTAGTAAAGTTTGCTTTTAACCAGTTTACGCTAAAAAAAATCACTTTGAAAAGCATAAGTAGCTTTCAAAGAATGTGGAATCCCCCTACAATAATAAACCTTGTTATTTCATAGAGCAGCAATACATATACTTTGAAAGATACTTATTTGTGGGAGAACAATAAGGGAGAGACTTATCTTATAAAAGTAAATTTGCTGTATAAAACAAATACGTAAAAATCAGTACACTGTTCTGACACTTCAGACTTCACCAAAATATTTATACAGACTACAGAAACACCTACAGGTTCGTGGCATTAGCAACTACAATGTTGATGGATTCTGGTATGGTGCAGGAAAGTTTTACTTTCCCACTCACGAATCAAAGATATATTTGTACTTAAACAAGATAGATGAATTTCTGCTCCTACTTTGAAAGTACTTCAGGAAGCCCAGTAGAAGTTTATGTCAAGAGGTTTCTTCACCAGTATTCTTCACCAGTATTACCTAAAGGAAAGCTACTTGGTACTGTCATGTGAACCAACTTCTAATGCCAAGCCAGTGCTCTACAAGGATGTTGCAGATTGCTTTGTGACTTTAACAGGTCTGATGTGTTTTTGTGTGAACTTGAAAGAAATTTCTGAAGAGCCTGAATGTGATAAAACATTGAACGAAGAACAACTTGTGAGTGATACGAAAGTAAAGTCCCATTAAACTGTTCAGGTGTGAATCAGTTCTATTCCCTGAATTCCTACTGAAATCCCCTCGGTCATTTAAACTTTGCATGAGAATAAATTTTGTGTTACAACACAATTTTTCAGATAAACTTTATCAGACTTCCAGTCTAGCGACACTTTTTTACAATAGTAACATCATGTGTTTGCCTATGCTGGGAAACAAAAACAAAAACAAAAAGAACTTTTATGCCAAACAACAATATTTGAGGATCTAATCCCAGTTGAGAAAATACTCTCTGGTTAGACAAGTAGGAAATAATGGTATGTGTGTACAAGTATTCAGCGGGAAATTCTTGCCATGTCCTCAGAATAGCTGCATAGAAGGGCAGAATCTCAGACGGTTGCCACAACATGGCTTGGAAGTGAAGCTGTAAGCAGTGGCACACATGGCATGCCTCCCCAGCCTCACAGGGGGATGTGTTGTGCTCCTTTTTGTAATTATCTGAAATCTACTCTATATATGCAATAATGTTATCAATTAGTTGTAAACTTCCTTGACTCTTTTTCACCAATATACTATTACAGCTCGGTTCCTCATGCCAGTCGGCTCCATTGTTAAGCTCTAATCTTTGAGTTAACTGCTTGGGTATCAATACAGAGAGGACTTGTGCTGACCTGTAAAGTACTCACATTTATTTGGATGATCCTATATAACAAACGAATAAACACAAGAACAAGAACAACAACACAACACAAACAAACAACAAAGAAAAGACGCTAACTATAATATGAAGGAAAACTGAGGGTATTTGTGCTTCCACACAAAAGAGAATTTTATTCAAGGCATCTTTTTTTTTTTTTTTCCAGCAAGATTTCTTTACTATCTCTTCATATGAACTTGCCAGAATTATCTATAAAGGTTGCAAAAAGGTCTCAGAACTTCCACTACGCAAGAACCAGCCATGCAAGCACAATCAAAATTTACAACCTCAAACAGAAAAAGGTGACAGAATTAAACTCTTCGGTTTAACCTGGCCATAGATTATCAGCATACTGTTTGTGGGTTTGATTTATTTATTTGTATTTTTTCCCAGATATAATCTAGTTTCATAGATTCATACAAATAAAAGATGGATTGAACATTTTATTTTTAAGCACAAAATTAATTCTCTTTCATGGGATAGGATAAATAAAAATAAATTGCATTTATTTTCTGTGAGAGGAAAAAATAAGAGTGTCTAAGAGGATTTTATTGTTATCCATTTCAATATAAAATTAATTTAGAAAATAGAGTAGAAGTGTACAATAAAAGTGTACAATAGAAGTGAACAACAGAGCAGAAGCCACAAAAAGAAAATGGGAAATATTTAACATGTAAAAGCTAATGAGTTTACTAGCTGAGTAGCTGCAGATAAGCTGAATAATATGTTATGAGAAGTGTTAAATTATCTGCTAGAATAATAACATTCTCAGATTCTCAAAAGAGAATAATGAATTAGAGCATCTCAAGCTTTTTTAATGAGGTTTCTTACTGGAACAGTAATGCTCACCCATTCCCTGAAAAATGCATCTTTCCTTAGCCTGGATAAAATATGAACTGTTTACTTTCAGGAGTTCTAGAATTCAGCTCTGATTTGAGTAGCATAACTTTTTCTGTGAGGTTCAAGAAGGCCATGTGCAGGGTGCTGCACTTGGGTCAGGGCAATCCCAGGTACTTATACAAACCGGGGGAAGATCTCCTTAAGAGCAGCCCTGCAGAGAAGGACTTGGGGGTCCAGGTGGACGAGAAGCTGGACATGAGCCAGCAGTGTGCACTTGGAACCCCTGAGGCCAACAGTGTTCTGGTCTCCATTAAAAGAGGACTAGCCAGCAGGGAGAGGGAGCTGATTGTCCCCCTCTACTCAGCTCTTGTGAGGCCCCATCTGGAGTACTGTGTCCAGGCCTGGGGCCCCCAGTACAGGAAGGATGTGGAGCTCTTGGAGCAGGTCCAGAGGAGGGCCACTGAGATGATCAGAGGGCT
>PPHD01014320.1:0-16775 GCA_002909625.1 Bambusicola thoracicus
TTTTCTTATCCAAGTTTGATCTGGAAAGACGTTTCAGTGTCTGTTGAGAATCTCAGAGCCTGTCCTTTAACTGGGAAATATAACAGTATTTCATTATATGTCTTGTATACACGTGAGTATGATTTGTTCTCTGTGTTTTGCTGTTATATAAAGGCTACTCAACAATTACAGTGATAAGCACTCTGTGGAGTCCTGTAACAAAAGAAACACAGGAGATTCACATTCACGTCCTTTGAGCCTAAGGGCTTGTCTTTACTAGAAAGACCTTGTTGCTCTGGATGTCTCCATGAGGTTAAAGATGTGGTCTTCCTGCCTATGTCTGTAGAGCTGCATCTAAATGAGGGCCTTTATCAGTGTGACTGTGTCAGGAAAGGATGCAGCTCTTAACTCACATACTTGCACTAGTAAGGCTCTTTAAGTGTCAGGCAGTTTCTGAAGACAGAAGAAAGTAAGGGAATTGCTCCTTTCATTATGATAGCATAGTATCTTGGGGGCCTAGTGCTGGCATTTTGAGCATTAACTTCTGCTGTTTGAGGACTGGCGTGCAGGAGCGCATCACCACTGAATGAAGCAAGCAGACTCTTCTCTCCTGGGAAAACGGTTCAGAAACACAGGCAGTGAGATGTAATCAACTTGGTTAAGATTTTCTTTTAAAACCTTCTTTTCTACCTCTTGCTTTGTTCTTCCCTCCTAAAACTGCCTTTTATGCCAGCCACACCAGACCCTGTTATGTATGAGATACATGAGGTCCCCAGCTGATGACTCCGTGACTACATCCAATTATTTATTATTATGTCCTTCCCTTCCATACCCAACGATTTCATTATCTTGCAGAAAAACGTGCAAAAGGAAGAGGATTCATATCTCTCTATATCCAAGAGGAGAAATATATGACTTGTCCAGCAGCAATTCCTCTCAAGTGTCGGCAACATAGGGCTGAGAAGGTATGTAAATAAACTTCAGGCACTTTAAGCCAAAGGTGCTAGCTCAGGTCACAGATGTGCCAGATGTGCCAGTCCTGAACTCAAGACTTGATGAAAACTGAGGATTTGGCAGGTTAAGGAAATCCTGTCTGGCACTTAACTCGTTCACACTCGTCTCTTTGCAGCCCTTTGCCCTGACAGTTGTACTGGTTCAGTTTTTTATGTGACTGGACCATGTGCCAGACCTGGGAATAAAGCCACTTAACAACAATAACAATACAGGGGACAGAAAAAAGGGGGGAGGGAGGCTGTATTTCACTGAGCTCTAGTGCTGCCATTATAACTCCATTGCACCAAAACAGCCTTCTGCAGTGATGGGGACAGGAGCCACAGACTCTCAAAGAGGTACTTGTGCAAGCCAAGAAAAGGCACAGTTACAAGTGCAGCCTGGAAACAAACCTAGACTTGTTATACTGCTTTGTAACACAGGCTCTTATGTTACTCTTGTAAGAAATTATGTTCCTGCTTATTTTCTTTGAGAATATCCTACTCAAACACAAGTGAGAGAAAATGGAAACCCTGTCTCAGTTATTTGTCCGTTGGTGTCCAATAAGAAACAGGAGTGGGCGGGTTGTAGCTCAACGTTTCCATCTTTGTTTAGTTGCTTTGCTCCCATAATCTGCTCTTATCATCCTGGATGTCACCATTTTGATGGGACTTTGGTGATTCTCAGGAGTTCTGCTGTGCACCAGACTTCAATCTTTCTCTGTTGCCACTGTGAACACAAAAACAATTAAGGGGTGGAAGAGAACAGATTCAGTTCTGCTGTGCAGGATCTGCCTGTCCGCTAGCATCCACATATCAGAAGAAATTGAAATTGCCTGCTCTAATGCAATTCTACAGGCACAGATTAAGGGAGATAAAAATACTCATTCTGCACTGAGAATATGTTTGTTAGAGCAGAAGAACACAGGTAGGAAAGCAAACTGCCTAGTGATCTGGTTATTTCAGTGACAGCAGGGGAGCTGGATTGGTCTAGCTGCCTCTTAGGTGCAGTCTGGTATTACAGCTGAGTTTGTCTACAAGCTAGTTGCCGTCCTTGTTTCCCATTTACATTGCTTTCCTTAAATTGCATCTAGTGGCTGTGTGGCCACAGGGCAAAATCTGCTCATCAGAGCAGCAGAAAACTAACTATGCCATTAAAATGAATAGTTTTCAGCCAGCTGAATCAGCTCACCCGCAAGTCACTCCAGCACTGGATTCAGCACAAGGGAGAAGGATGGAGAACACAGCTGGAAGCAGTAGTGGAGTGAGATCACCACTGTTTGGCATTAGCTTGCAGCTCTAACTGCAAGGATGACTGGCTCCCATCCTCCCTTCCCAGCTCCCAGCAGCACATTGTTCCTGCCACTTCCAGTGCTTGCTTGACCTCGGGGAACTAGGTCTGCTCTCTAAGTAAGCAGCAAACTAACCCAGCACCTGAGAAATAGACAGTATTCTGCCTGCTTAATTAGGTGAAGGAGGGAGGTGGGATAAGTCTAAGTCCTGGCACAAGGGTGCTGATGAGCTTGTGTGGTGTCTGTGACTGGGAGGAGGCCAGGGTGGTTCCTTCTGACAGCAGCCAATTCAACCCAAAGAAGGAAAATAAGCAGCATAAAAAAGAGAGCCACAGATGAGCAAATGGGAACCAGTAGCACACTCTCCACTGAAAAGCGTTCACCTCATCATTAGGTGAGGAAGGACAGGCTTAATGCACACTTTGGAAAGGTATGTTACCTGTCTGGTTGCTGGATGGAAGGGAGCGATGTGAATAGCACCACTTAGTGCATGCATGGCTCTGCAATTCCCAAGACACAGGCAGGAGGCTCTTTTGGAAAGAAATCACCTTTCTGCTTATTACTGCTTCCCATGGGGTGCCTGGAAGGCCCAAAGGCAGCTATAGCTCATTTAAAAATCAAGCCAAAAGGAAAGAACACAGGAGGGAAGAAGCTGTATGACAGCAAACCATGGAGGAGGAGGATGGCTCTGGAATGTAGCAGAACTCAGGGCAGGATCATGCTGGCCCTGCGGGGCCCCTTGGGAACACATGCTAGTGGGGTTTAGACCCTGAACCACAGGGCAGTGCCCTTCTGGAGGTGCTTCATGAATGTAAGTTGTTATTCAGGCTGTTGATTCAGTTTTTTCTCTGGGCAGATGGCCAACAGTGCAATCACTAATTGCACTGATTTCCATGTCCTCTCTTCTGTAAAATCAGTGTATCAGAGGAGCTGGTTATATTCAGGAAGTGCTTAAATTCCCAACCGTATCTTGCTTAGCAAGAACTTCTTGATAACAGCGCTGTACTGCTCTCAGCTCGTGTGCCTGTAAAGACCATGATTGGTTACAGAGCTGTACTGTTGTAGTTGCAATTGCCTCAACATAAGATATATCAAACTGGTATAATTATTTTATTAGACCGGATTGCTCTTTTATGATCACCTGTATCTGTTATAACTGCATCCATCCTGAGGAACATTTGCTCTCTGTCAAAATGAGAATATAATGGGAAGATAGCCTTTCACATGTGTATTTTCCTTATGAGTCTCCCCAGCACTCCATCAATAAAGCTGTTTTTCAGCAGTGTTTGCTGACAGTGAGAAAGGTATTGCCAGACTCTACATCTGATTAACTGTTATCCTGCAGCTCGTGTCATAATTTAAAGAAGTCAGTGGGAACATCCCCATCAATTACTATATAAATACAAGGCAGCAAGCAGCACAGTGAACTGTGTTACCTTTGAAGTAAAGACAGGTATTGTGCACCCTGCCGTCTTGAGGTCCCAGAAGGGATCCAGTGTGTTTTAAAGGTTGCAGCTGTACTGCAGTCATTCCGTTGTCCAACAGGACGTGAAACACACAGCAGTGTTTGTTCTTGCGTGCAAGGCAAGATTAGGCTGTGCTTTAGAGACCTCTGGAAGGAAAAATAGAACAGTACTGTGGTTATTTTCAGGCAGCAACAAAAATGATCCACTGGTTTCTAGTAAAAAACTTCTATATATTTCTTTCTTTCTCCGAGTTCCTGCTGACTTCATTATTTCTTAGAAAAACTGAAACTGAAATCTGGAGCTGGTTGTAGTGGAGGTCTCGAAGAACCAAACTGAAAGTGCTCTCTTGCAAAACTGAAAAGTAGAAGCATAAAATGTTGAGTGGGCTTATTTTTCTCCGTAGACTTCATTCAACATTTGAGTAAATGAGAAGTAATGAGAAAGGACAGATTGAAATGACTCAGTAGGACTTTCACTCAATTAATCCTGTGGTACCATTACGCATTATTGTGCCAACTCTGCTGATCCCAGTAGGTCCAAAACCAATTTACTGCATATGTATGAATGCCTGAAGTGAAATCTTTGAGTTAAATGTGTTTGGAACATCTAAAGAGTTCCTGAGAAGATCCACTGGTTTGTGCACTTGCAGTAAGGTCACACTGGGCTCCTCCAGGAAAAGCTAGAAGCCCCTATGAAAAGCAGCTCTGGTGATGGAAGAGGTTGAGTGGTCACCGAAGTGGGCAATACTGGCAGATGCACTGTAACTCCTTCCATTAATCTGAGCACCTTCCCAAAGATGCCCGTAGCTCTCCCTACCAACCAGGCAGTCCGCTTTTCTCATTCCCTGATGTAAGCCAAGAAGTGCAGTCCAGAGCTACGGGAGCTCTGGGCGGGTATGACAACAGTAGGCCTGGCAACAGTGTTCATACCTGTTTTATTCAATGTAGCCATTCCTGCAAAGCTGCTAACAGTATTTTCACAGCAGGTGAGCCCGTACTGCAGTAGCAGTCGTAGCAGCTCAGAGATGCTCATTTGAGATAATCAAATATTTAGCAGCCCTTGCTCTATCAAACAGCACACGGTCGCTGCCCTGTGCCATGGGGCACCTCAAGGCACAGCCCCGGCGGCTGGGAGCACACGTGTTTCACCCACTGTGGGAGGAAGGATACCAGGAAGAGCAGAATGGTTTCTTTAAGTCATTCTAGTGCTCCATAACTTTTTAATGGTTCACTGCGTGCTTGCAGATGGCTGATATTTTTCACTGTTAAACATTCACCAGCTTGAATTAAATAATTGATTTATTCTACATAAGGTTTCTAGGACTGTGTTTCCTAGTGGAGGCCACTGTTACTGGACTAAACTGCCACTCTGGGTCTTGAATGTCATCTCTCTTGCTTTATGTAAGCAGCTGTTACAAGAAATAAGTAATTTGCTGGCTCAACTTAGCATCGTCCTCTTATCCACGACTGGTTTTCTCAAGGATATCAATTATTTGGAACTCTTTGTCGTGGTCATTCAGTAAAGTCTCCCTTCTTCATTTATAGGGCTCACGAGCAATTTGGTGAAGGCGTTAGAAGTCTGAGGTGGCAGTCACACCAGCTGCGTGCCAGGGAACAGCCAGGCCTGTGGGAGCAGGGAGGGGGTGCTCCATGCCCTGGGGATGCCTGGACAACATGCGGCTCCAGGTAGGTTTGCTTTGTTTTGTTTTTAACCAGATAAGCACGTCTTGTATTCTACTCTATCTCAAACAGCCATCACTACAAATTCAACATTTTCTCCTGGAAAAATATTTCTTCATTTTTTTATTATGTTAATCCAGTCTCGACATCTGAGCCTGCCATATAATTTTTTTTCTGGTATTTTGTCCTGACACCGTATCTGCCTTTATAAACAAGACCCCAAAGCAGCGTGGAGCGGAGGAGAGTGGATGTAGTGGGTCCGTTCCATGCTCACCACACAGCTGTGCAGAGAGCCGCTGAGGGTAAACCTGTGCTGCCCGGTGGCTCTGAACAGCCGCACAGCAGGCTGCAGAGCTGCAGCAGAGCATGCCGGCCATAGCCGTGCCTCAGTTGGATGCCACACTGACAGATGTCTTGCTCTCCAGCTGGGACCTCTCCAGCAGACAACGCCACACGTTGTGGAGAAACCTGCTGTGCTGGCACGCCTGTTGCAGGGCGTAGCAGGGCTGGCACAGTAGGGCTGGCACAGGAAGGGATGAATAGTCACACGTTTACTAGAAGCGTCAAACATTTGCTACAGGAGAGATCCTGTTATGAGACAAATCAGTTTCCTGTCATCATTCTCCAAATGAGCTTGTCAAACAGGAGGCTCACGGATTGGATCGGAAGCATCTTGGATTTAGCTTGGCCTCCAGACATGTGGGGAAGCCAAGGGCTGTCTGACTGCAGGCGGCTTCTGCCATGAGGCAGAAACGCCTCTGGGTTTGCTGGTATGTAAGATGAAAATATTTCCTGCCATTTGAGAGAAACATAGCAAACCCCATAGGGATCAGTAAGAACGTCGGGTTCTTTAAGGATGTATTTGACGATAAAGAATTCAACATTTCTTGAAGAGGAAAGCTTAATATTAAGCTCGCTGTGTAATAAACCACAGAATTAATACATATATGTATATATATGTGTGTGTATCTATGAAGGATGGCCTCCACAAACCAAGCAGGAAACGCGCCAGATGCAAACTCTGAACACAGACTGAACATAATCTTGCAGATGAGCTGACAGATCTTGATGCGAAGCCATTGTAAAGCAGGGTGCGGGCGTGAATGCACGAGGAGATGGCGTTATGTGCGCTGCCGACGGTGCGCCCTTGGTGCTGTAGGCTTGGGATGAAGCGAAGAAGAGCGCTTTGTTTGTGATCCTCAGCCAAAACCCAAACAAACAGAAGAGAGTGAAGAAGCTAGGAGGGATTTCTAAGTGGCTGTGAAGTGTCTTTTGAAGCTTAGGTTAACCGACTCTGCCCCTCTCCGGGTGCGTTTGTAGTAAACAGGGCCGCGAGCGGCATTCACTCTTTCAAGAAGTACTGACTGGAAATGAAGCGCTTTACATGCAGCTTTCACATCTCTTCTGCCTTTCATCCACAGGCTTCAAAGCACGTCGTAAGCGTGGCTTAACGATCAGCTCTGCCGAGAGATCAGCGGGCGGACCGGGAGGAGCGCCGAAGGGAAGAGCGGCTCCCGGGCAGCGCCGGGGACGGACGTGTCAGTTAATGCGTTACTGCGAACGCTGCCCGGCGGTCACCAGGGCGGCAGCTCCCCGCAGCCGGAGCTGTGGAGAAATACCGGCCTGGCACGTTTCTTGTGCCGGCTCCGAGGCGCGTTTCCTGAGGGGAGAGAGAGAGAGAGGCCAACGGCCGCCGTCCCGCCGCCCGCGAGTCGGAGCCAAAGCCCGCGCTGCTCGACGCGGCCACGCGCGAGGGGGCGGGGCTCAGAGCGGCGGTCCGAGAGGGGGCGGGGCCCGAGGCGGTCCCTGGCGGGGCGGGACCGGAAGTTCCGGGTCGGAGGGAACGGGAAGTCGGGACGTGGCCGCCGCAGCGGAGCCGGAGGATGGCGGCGGCTCTGAGCGCGGAGCGGTTGGAGGTGTCGGTGGACGGGCTGACGCTGAGTCCCAACGCCGAGGCGCCGCCCTGCGAAGCGCGGCCCGACCACGGGGATTCGGCCGCGGGGCGGAACCGAGCGGGCCCCGGCTGCCCGAGTCAGGCTGAGGCCGGCGGGGAGGAGGCGGCGGCGGCGCTGAGCCCGGAGCGGCGCTGGGGCTTCGCGCTGGAGGAGCTGTACGGCCTGGCACTGCGCTTCTTCAAGGGTAACTCCCCGGGGGCGCTCGGGGGGCGGGGGGCCGCGCGGCACCTGGCCTGAAAACGGGTCAAAAAATGAAAAGTCGGCCTCGATTTTGGCGTGCGAGGGGAAAACCGCGGAAACGTCGGGAAAGCGCGTTTGCTTCAACTGTCGTCGGGGCTGCGCTTTGTGCCGTCGTGGCTGTGGGAAAGCAGCCCCGGCGCTGCCGCGTGGGCAGAGCTGCGTCTCTGCGCGGGGCTCCCCCGCCAGGTGCGCGCCGCAGGAAGCGGGAGGTGCGCCGCAGCGCTCCGCTCCTTCGGGAGGAGAGCGGCTGTGCGCCGTGCGAGGAGGAGATGCGTTCGTTGCAGCGTTCCGTCGTGCCGCGGCGTCTGAGCCTGCAGCAGCTTCGCGTCAGGGACGGGAGGCTGCGCTAAGCGGTGGGCTGGTGGTTCTTTGCTGTTCCGTGGTGCCGGGAGAGCTGCCTCTTCGGAGCTGAACGCACCACAGGTGGGAAGCACGCCCCAGGGACGGTCACTGCTGCGTTCTTCACTGTGCTTGGCTTGCTCGGTAACAGTGTGTGCAGGTGTAAGCAGTGTTGTTGTGCCCCGGCCCTCAAATGATGCACGTTTGCAAAACATCTTTTTGTTTTCTTTCCTGTAACTTAAATTCAGGCATAGTTTCTATGCTTGCTTCTTTGTTCTTTACGTTGTACTTATCTGCGAACAATAAGGGTCTGGGTCTTCTGTGCCAGAAGCTGCAGCAGCCACGTGTTGGGCTGGAGGCACTGCAGCTCCCCACTTGCCGCTCTCAGTAAAACAAGAAGCTTGAGGGAGTTTGTTTCCTAACGAGGATTTGTTTGTAAATCACCACGCGGAAGGAAACATCTCTGCAGCAGGAAATTCCTTATCTCAGCCAAGTGCCGTCTCGCTCTGGTTTAATGTTCTACCGAAATGAGTGTTGGTGGTGTAAAAATGAAGCAACGCAGTCATAGCGTGTAGTGCGCTTCCATTACTTCTCATCCTGTAATGATAATTGAACTTTACATTCATCTCCTTTTGGAGGGTGAGAAGTCAGCGAGGTGTTGCTTGAATCTAGGTTACAGATAGTGCGGCGTATCTGTTTTGTCTCAAGTGTCTCTTTTTGTTGCCTTCTTCTTATTGAAGGCCCGGTTGCAGTTTGCTGCTGCTCTTTAGCTGTCTGTAATTGGTTGTAATGTGCAATTTTGATCATAAGAGGAAAAATGCCCACATTAGTGAAGATGTCAGACTTTCCAATGAAAGCTCTTATCCTTATGACTACTGTAAGTCATGGGAAGGGATTGCACGTATCTTCATGTGTAGCTTCTTGAAAGCAGTATAAGACGAGGATTGTTATCTACAGCTATGACAGTGAGGTACAGGAGCTTGCAGTACTCAGGTTACCCATTCATCTAGCTTGTTCTACATCTGCATGGCTCTGAAAATAAGTGGTCTCGTTTCCAAATTGTTTTGATGTATCCATTGTGAAAACAGCTGTGGAAGCGGGCGGCCATGTGGATGCTGAAAGGCACATGGGTTCCTGCTGTACTTAAAGGAGTAACTTCTTGGGGATCTGAAGGTTGGTGCAGTCAGTGTAGACTGGTGCTGAGGTCTCATTTCTGATCGTTATTCTTAAGACCGTCCTGGTTCAGAGGTGGGATGATGTTTGACAGACTTGATCTTAATGCTGGTATGGGTGATATTAACTGCCCGTGAGGCAAGCAGAAAACATAAGCTATTGGCTAAGAGTGGCACTTGAGGGGATTTTTGGTATTTGCATGAGGTGCTGCTGTTGGTATGGAGGTTGCTGGGGCAGGGAGGCTAGAGAAGTGGCTGGGTGTTGCAGGGTAAGCGGTCATCACCAGTTAAGCAGCTGCTTTTCTCTATCGGTGTGTAAACTGAGCTCCCTGCTCAGAATGCATCCATAATGCATGCACTTCCTGGAAAGTTGATTTGGAACAAAATAGTTCAGACATATTACGACAACTGCTGCTGTTTGTCTGAGGTGGTATCTCACAGAACTGCTCAGAGACAGGACGGGGTAGGAGGGCGTGTAAGCACGATGTGAAAAACACAACGGAAGCTGAGCTGCAATATTAAAGGGCCTTCAAAGCTGCTTTATTCCAGCTCTGAGAAAGACAGAGGCAGCTGACAGAAGCGCCTTTGACAGCTGATTGTGCCTGTGGAACTGGTACAAGCTCTGTCAGTAGAGATGGCTCGGTGGAGGTGTAGGCTGTGTCCTGCAGTCAGAGGGGGCAGCCTGCTTAGCTCTGCCAGCAAATCTCTAACAGTATCAGCCTAGCCGTGCAGTTTTTCTTATCCTGTGTTCGAAATACCATCGTACCCCCTGGAGTGTTCATGTGCTGCCTGCAGCGGTTTGTGGTGCCTTATGTCTGGCTGGATAGTGTACAAACTATATCATTCTGTTATCTGAAAGCTCTCCTGCTATCTTAAGCATTCTAATGCTGTTTGACTGCTCCGAGTTATTTCCTCTTATCCTAACAAGAATGCGACTTCAGCCTCAGCAGTGTATCATCCACAGTGAATTGTGTGACCTTGTTTTTTCTGTTCTAATTTAAAGGCACGATTGTAGTTCATTGGTTACAAGCATGGATGCTCGCTTAAAAGAATATGGAAAAACCCTATAATGTATCTGCATTTGTTACCGAGTTAAGCTTTGATCAGATCTGACAGGAAGGGGCTGGTTGATTACCCTTCTATTGATGCAGAACATCTTTGGGAGAAAAGAATCGAGTGTAAGAGAACACTCACTGGGCTGTGCAGGCAGGGATTCGCCTCTCGTGTTTCTCAGTCTTGGTCTCACTCATCAAAGCTCTGCGAATGAGCAGCATTAATGTCTGTGATACCTGCCTTTAAAACCCGTGAGGCAACAACTCGCACTCGAAACTGCTTTCTGGCTTCTTGTAGGCAGCTGGGACGGAATGCCATCCCGTGGGAACTGGGTGTTTAGAGGGAGTGCAGTAGGTGAGCTGGAGCAGAAGTTGCATTGAGTTGTGCAGCGCATCTTACTTGAGATAGACTTTTTCCCTGTTACAGAGGTGTAACAGCACATTGTATGATGTGGTTCCTTAAGCATATTTGTTAAGCTCCCTGGAGCCTGAATCTGTGGTGATGCCAGTAGTGCAGTGCCACACAGTGACATCCATTCCCATTATCTGCTTTTCTTTACTTGCTGTTGCACTGGCTTCATCTTCTTGTGTTTGTATGCTCAGTCCCTGCTGAGCAATCTCTGGTGGGCATCTGGGCAAAGAGTCACTGTCAGGAGGGCTCATGGCACACATCCCTGCGGCCTGAGCTTGCAGTAGGTGGGAGCTGGTCCTTCTTGCAGTGTTGTGGGTAAACTGCTTCATGTCACAAGTGAAGTATATATGGGCCATTACTGCAGCATGCCTAAAGCCTTGTTCATACAAGCGTACCTTAATTACTGCTTAGGCTTGTCTGATCTCTTCATGGCTGCCGCTAGTGTAACGTTCAGGTGATGAGCATTGCCTTTTCTACGGGTGATGGTTTGAGATACTGTCAGTAAAGACTCTGAATCGTCTGTAAGAAACCTGTACCCTTCTCTGGCCTTGTAGCAGGAGGAATACCAGTGGCATACAGAAGGTTGAACAGTTGCTGTACTCTTCCTTTGCATGTCATCTGGGTTTCTCCGTGTGTTCCTTGAAGCTGTCTGACATTCTTCAGCTTCCCGTCAGCTGTATATGATATGAGGGTGATACCTGCTTGATTGGTGCTTCCACAGATGCTTGGATGGATTCGGCACCTCTGCCTATCTGGGCTCAGGCTCTCTTTTTGGCATATTTAGCTCTGCAGATGGTTCCAACTCCTCTGGTTCATTTTAACTCTCAACACATCCGAGTCTTTGGGGTAATTGTACAGCGTGGTTCCTGCTGAAGAATTCAACTGAAAAATGACTAGGATGTGACTTCATTCCCTTGGCTGACCCCAAATGCTTTGCTTAGAGCTTGCTTCTGATCTGCATTATCTCCAAGTCACTGAATATGTCTCTTGTTTTTGTCCTCTCTTGTTTAGCTTGCTTTTCTTCTTCCCTTGGGTCACCGTTCTCTGTATGTGCAGTTTCTCTTGGTAGTTAAGCCTTGAGGTCTGACTTCTGTTCTGTGAAAATGCAGACGCACTGCCCTTAGCTGCAGACTGAAATGCTCTGTTTCTTTAAGCCTGTTCAAAAGTGAGCGCAAACCCTTACAGTAGGTGGCTGAGGCAGCAGCCCTGCAGAGCACAGAACAGTGCTTCCTGGCAGGCAGACATCTGTGTGCACACGGGCTGCACAAAGTCAGTGATGGTGGCCACTCAAGCACTCTTTGCACAGAAGCCCAGCAAAACTTCAGTTGAGTTCCTTTATGAAGTGGCTTGGTTTTAAGCATGCTGCCCCAGGATATGAAGTGTGCTTTCAGAGTGCTCGCTATTTATTGAGGTGAAAGGAAATGCTTGCTAGCTAATAAGTTCCGAGTTAATTGTGAAGTGTGAAGAAGTGAGGGAAAAGCTGAAGGACTCCTGGGGTGGCTGAAGAGCAAGATCTGAGACCCAGGGAGACGGTTCTTACCTGTGCTGGCTGTGTTGCCAAAAGTGCCTTTATCCTCAGGTGGAGTTGCGGGACGTGGTGGTTTGCATCTCTGAAGGATGGCAGGCAACTGGGGTGGGAGGGGAGCTCTGGGACTTGTCAAGGCTTCTGGGCTTTTGAGGCTGAAATAGCTATTTGCTGTAAGGTTGTGTGATGCTGGGCAAAGTGCAAGTACTTGAGGTTCTGAGAGAGTGAAATGGACTTCTAGGAGTGGATGATAAGAGATTAAATGTTTACTTTCCTAATATGATCCTAGCTTAAATACTAATGGCATGCATGCAGTTGTTCCTTGTTTGTTTTTGACTGAGAAAATCCAGTGACATACCGGACTTACTGTGTCAAAAGCACCACTTCTCACTGTGCCCTGCAAACACTTTCCCTGTGGGGTTGTCTCCAGTTCTCAATGCTCAGAAATTCTCAGCAGGCCGCAAGGGAGATCCCCCCTCCCCCTTCTGTTCTGATTTCCCAGTAATAACTCTGTTTACAATCACAAGCTGAGCAATTCTGCGATTTGTGTCAGCTCTGAAGTCTGAGTATGAATTGAAGTGTCCTCTCTGGGGGCCTCTGAACGCCTTGCTCCAGAGTGACCTTCATGATAAAGGAGAGCTGGGAGCCACTGACAGCTCCGCTCTGATTCACAACTGAACGGAAAGCAGTCGGTACAGCCATGTGAAGTGTCTGTTGTGTACCTCTGATAGCAGCTTCCTCAGTTCAGCCCTTCCAGAAAGAGGTGATGCTTATTTGCTTGTTGTTCTGTTCGAGGAAATGGTCTTTTTTTGTTGTTTTTTTTAACAAGCAGCATGATTGCATATAGCGATGCCTGTTTCTTAGATCTGTCTTGACAGTTTGGTAAATGGGTTGAGGTAAGTCCTAGCTGAGGAATTCAAATACTTTAAATCAGTGCACATATTTCTCAATAGGGAATGTGTGATGGCATCTAACCAGGCTTGCTTTAGAAGGTGGTAGTGTGGAACTCTGGGATTCTGATAGAGTTCTGAAGGCCGGAGCTCTCTGTAGGCGCTGATGCTGATTGAGTCACCTCTAAGATTTCTCATTGCGAGGACTTATCCCAGCAGCCATGGCCATGTGCAGCCATCCAGTTGCCTCTGGGAAAGTTTTCCCTTAATTCTGTTTTCCTCTCTGCGGCTCAGCTGACGTTAGGTGTGTTTCTTCTGGGCAAACTGTTCTATTTGAATAGAGCTGACTTAGTTTGTGACTTAACCTTTGGTGTCTTCTATTTCAGAGAGGAGATTATGATTATACAAAATACTCTTTGCTGTCCTATGCTTAACCAGTTAATCATAACAGCGAAACGTTCTTTTCCTCTACAGAAAAAGATGGCAAAGCCTTTCATCCAACATATGAAGAAAAACTCAGACTTGTGGCACTGCACAAGCAGGTTCTGCTGGGGCCTTATAACCCTGATACTTGCCCTGAAGTTGGGTTCTTTGATGTGCTGGGGAATGATAGAAGGTAAAGGCCTTTGTTGATCTTAACTCTGTTTTTCCTGTCTGAAGTAAATGCTATCCAATTTCAACAGTAAGAAAAGTACATGGATTGCCTCAGTATGGGTGTGTGTGGTAACAGAAAGCGAGAGCAGCCTTGTGAAAAACATCACTAAAATCTGAGTCACAATTCAGGCAATTATTGAGTGTTTTTTTAACTACATTAGGAGAAGCTGCTCTGCCCACAGCCCGACTTTTTGTGGCAGTTTAAAGACTTGGTTAACATGCAGGCCTAAGCATCTTTCTTCTAACTTTACACCAGAGTTGCAACAGACCAAGTCCCTTGGCAGTGCTAACAGCACTTGGTGGAGCCAAGATTGGTAGATTAAGGAGAACCTCTGAAATCATCTGTCTGTTGCACTCAGAGCCTGAGTAGATTGTGATGAGATCAGGATGATCTCTGTTGCTTGCAGTTCTCTTGTTGACTGCTGCTATTTCTAGTTATGAAGGTCAGTACTGTGTTGCTCTTTGCTTCTCAAAGCTGTACCCAGCGCACTGTTTCAGCTCAAATGGATTTTTTAGGAAGAACTAAGCTGTTGCATTTGATTTGATTAGGTTAATTACTGTGTTTGTTCATCTGGGAAAATGTATGCACTTTTTTCCACAAACTAGAGTGGAAGAGTGATTAAACAAGTCATAATTCAAGTTAATTTACCAAGTGGTTTGTGTCTGGGAAGTTTTTGGACACAGTTTAGAGTTCACAATAGGATTTATGGTATGTATAAAATTTCATAGAAGCACTTGGTGCTCTTGTGTGAAATGGTTATTTGGTAGAAGAGAACACTGAAATCTACAAGCTTAAGTTCTACCTTTGAATGGGTCAGGTTTTCTCTGAAGTGCTGCGTGCTGATGTTTGGTTGCTGGTCTCCCAGCTGATATTCATTTTCTGGGTTTTCTTAGTGCCCTACTGGCTTGCAAAGAGTTGAGTCGCCTTCTCTCTCTCTTAGGAAGGAATGGGCTGCCCTTGGAAACATGTCGAAGCAAGAAGCTATGACAGAATTTGTTAAGCTCCTAAATAGGTGCTGCCACTTGTTCTCAACATATGTTACTTCTCACAAGATAGAAAAAGAAGAACAAGAAAAGAAAAGGTAATGTTTCATTTCTTGGTGTTAGGGAATATATTGAATGTATAACTGTTGATCTGTGGGTAGCGTCACAGATAGCTTAAGTTGACAAAGTTACTTCAGGGGAGAGAGGCTTGAAGTTCAGGTAGCTGTGGTACCACCTGCTCTCTTTAAGGCTTTTTACTTTGCTGGTAACAGATGGTCGTTTCTGAGGTGCATACACCTAGAATGCAGGGGCTTTTAAAAATGTGGCTCATACTGTCATCTTTGTAAGAGAGATGCAGTTCACAAAATATCTGCCCTCATAGTTTAGTTTACTAAAGCTGTATAAAACGCAAAATTGTCAAATGCTTGAAACTCCTCTTTTAGTAAGGGTTGGTGACTTGATGAAGGCTATCCTGTATCCTTTATACATACTGTAGTTATTAAACAATAGTGTCTGTGATTACTGAACATATATTGAAGCTTGGAAGATGTGTTTAAGGTTTCCAGATACTTTTTTCCACCGTTCTCTGCTACAAGTGTTATAGGTTAGAATGAGTGCTGAATTAAAATGCAGAGTTTACATTTGTCGTACTGCAAAGCACAGTAACACCAAGCGGTAGGTTTTCTCCTGGTGTGTAATAAGACATTTCTCTGAGTTGAAGTGGGAGGAGACGGAGCCAAATGAAAAGATTCCTTTGGTAGGCAAAAGGCAGGTTACAGCTTGTTGAAAATAACTTATCCTAGGGTTGTAGAAATGCCTCAATAGCTTATTGAGTGGATGTTGCAGAAGAGAGGAGGAGGAACGAAGGCGCCGTGAAGAAGAGGAGCTTGAGCGGTTACAGAAAGAAGAAGAAAAACGCAGGCAAGAGGAAGAAGAGAGGCTGAGAAGAGAGGAAGAGGAGAGGAGGAGAATAGAGGAGGAGCGGCTTCGGATGGAACAGCAGAAGTGAGTAACTGAAAGGACTGACATTGGGGAAAAAGTAACTGTCTTGCACTTGAGACAATTGTATCACGCTATTTAAATAGTTCTGCTAGAATTGAATATCTGTAATTGAGAGCACTCTAGTCTGACAGTGACATTTGCAGTCCTTAGTTAAGAGAGACAGTTTGCAGAGAATGAGTAGTATCCCAACATGCTGTTGTATGCAGCCTTCTCAGCCAAAATTGCTAGAGAAATCTTGTTTGAAGAGAATCTGTTTAGGGACTGTGAGTCCAAGCACTGCACCTCATCAGAACTTGTGGCTCTGCTTCTTAAGTGGGTTGTGCTGCACTCAACTGTTCAGAATGTCGATGGAAAGTTTCTATCCTTTCGTAGAGTACAGTGCCTTAAAAAAGGGTAACTGCAGTTCATTGTGCGTGGTGTTTTTGTTTTCAAATGCATGGTTGAGGTTTTCTGACTTGGAAACCTAACGCTGCCTCCTTGAAGGCGTTCTTTCTCTAGAGGTTGTGAAGTGTTTGCAGATCTCAGTTGTGTGCTGGCAATCACTGGTTATTAGCGCTTTTCTCAAAGGAGTTCAGAATTCATGTTCATAGAATCATAGAATTGCTAAGGTTGGCAAAGACATTAAAGATCATTGAGTCCAAACACAACCTAAACCATACTATCCCAACTAACTCTCTGCTAAATCATGTCTCTGAGCACCACGTCCAAACAGTTTTTAAACACATCCAGGGATGGTGACTCAACCAACCTCCTGGGGGAGCCTATGCCAGTGCTTAACAACCCTTTCTGTAAAGAAGTTTTTCCTGATGCCCAACCTAAACCTCCCCGGGTGCAACTTGGGGCCATTTCCCCTTGTGCTGTCACCAGTGAGATGAGACCAGACCTGCTCTGGCTGTAAGCACCTTTCAGATATTGAAAGAGAGCAATAAGATCTCCCCTCAGTCTCCTTTTCCCCCCCAAAAATGGGCTTAACCTGTTTGTACCCCCATTGAGTGGCTTACATAGAATCACAGAATGGCCTGGGTTGGAAGGGACCTCAAGGATCATGAATCTCCAACCACCCTGCCAGGCAGGGCCACCAACACCACCCCATTTACTAGATCTGGTTGCCCAGGGCCTCGTCCAACCTGGCCTTGAACACCTCC
>PPHD01014321.1:0-14633 GCA_002909625.1 Bambusicola thoracicus
AGAAAGAAAGAAAGAAAGAAAGAAAGAAAGAAAGAAAGAAAGAAAGAAAGAAAGAAAGAAAGAAAGAAAGAAAGAAAGAAAGAAAGAAAGAAAGAAAGAAAGAAAGAAAGAAAGAAAGAAAGAAAGAAAGAAAGAAAGAAAGAAAGAGAACATGCATTCCCAGAGGTAGCTAATTAAAAATTCCCTCCGCCTCCCTCTCCTTATCCATTATCCCTGTCTCTTTCAGGAGACAGGGTCTCACGACGACCATGGCGGAAGAAAAGCATCCTTTCCAGCAGCCGCCCCTCACCATAGCAACCGGGACGTCAGCGTCGACCGCCAACCACCGCAGTCGGCAGAGCAGTGGGGAAGAACTGGGGCACCCAGCGGCCACCCCGTCGGGGCCACGGGGCAGGGGCGGGAGCCGTGCCGCTGTCCGCGGTGCTGACGGGAGCGGCCGCGACGGGGCGGGGGCGGCGGGAACATTACGAGTCAGCAGCCAGCCCTGTCGCACGTCGTTTTCCGTTACAGAAGAGGGGCAGAATAACCCACCCCTCCTTCTACTGGATTTGCAAGTGGCTGGGCACAGATGTGAACATACTGCGTGTTTTCCAATATGACTTCACTTGGGATTATAAAAGGAAGAAGGACGAGACCAGGAGTTCTGGGATTATGCTTTGGAACAGGTACGTGTACCTATAGGTGCTGTGCTGACTAATGTTGTGGCTAAAGGGATAGCTATCTTTGTAAAGAAAGATGATCTTCTCCAGCGATTAACTTTATGTATGCTTACATGTGTGCTTTTAAAATCCTTGGGTTTTGGCAAGGAGAGCTTTATTCAGGGGCAAACACTCCGCAGGGCTTGAATGTTGAGGTGATTCTGCTGAAAGCGAAGGAGTGAGTAGAACTACTGCAGAATAAATATCTTCATTTTCTGCGTAGATATACGCACTGTATATCAATATTCAGTATTTTTATTTTTTAATTATGGAATTTATTTGTTCTCAGACAGTTCCCTGACATGGACAGTCAGTCATGGGACCAGTCTGCCCATCTGTTATTCTCAGTCTCCAGATGCATTCACACAGCTCTTCTTTCCCCTTGAAATCGCACAAATATAGCCACTTCTGTGTTTTTCTGCCATTAACTTTTAATTATCCCTTTTGAAAGAATTAAGTCCCTTCTTCCGTTTGGGTGCCTGGATGTATCTACTTAGGAAAACACCACAAACACAGTAATCTTTGCTTATCTGTAGCCAGCAGAGGCAAGAAGGCTACTCTGTTTTTGCTAATTCAGGCAGATACTCTCTAAAAATGCATAGTAATATTTTCCATGTATCCAGATGACTTCTAGCATGACAAGCAATATATTGATTCACCAGAATTAAGGAGAAGTTAAACTGCCTTCTGCTTTCAAAAGGCTATTTGTGTGTATGAGGTAGGCTTCAGAGCCAGTTCTTTCTGTCAAGGATTTTCAACAGTGGTTCTTGAAGGATTGTCAGTAAATCCACTGTTAATCACTTAAAAAAGTGACTTGATCTGCTGAAAAAATTGTACGCCAACCAGGAAGCAGCTACTCTTTGTAGTGTATAATCAGGATGAGACACTAAGGGAAGAAATTTCTGTACCTTTAATACATTTGGGGAGCTCTGCTCCTTAGCTCAGAGGGAGAGCTTGCAAAACCTGACACCACCAGAGTACTCCTGTGAAGCCTCTGCTTGCAAAGTTGTGCAGTGCAATTTCATCTGGGTCACATCACATAATTTCCATGTGATTTTTTTCTTTGGCAGTCCCACCAGGCATCTTCCCTCGGGTGTCCAGCAATTCAGTGTGACTCCCAGTCACAGAAATGTCAACCAGACGATGCAGAATAAGTCCCAACAGCCTCAAGGAGAGCCTACTTCCCCTCCCTACTTCAAACTCAGTCCTCTCAGAACCAAATCTTGAAGCAGCATTTGTGTTTCTGGGATTTATCCATTCCAGAATCTTCCATCACTCCCTACTTTCCCCTCAATAGGCAGCCAGAACAAGTCCTGCAGCTGACACCCTGCCCATGTAGATATCTCCAGTGCAGGGACAGCTTCTTCCTCAGTGACTTAGTTCTCCCTGAGCTCAGCTCAGTCAGAACATCCCTTCCAACAACTATTTCTGTACCAGGCATTTCCAACCTAACTGCAAGCTTCGCATGGCCTCCAGATCCCTCCTGCTTCTTCAGCAAAGTCAGTATAGGAAGGCTATGAAAAGCTCTCACCAAGCTATATCCTCTGATATAGGCCATGGGAGCATTCTCCTACTGCTCGCTTGGGTCTTCTCCTTCTCTTATCCTATCATGTAAGTCTTCCTGGAATCATATTCAGATCTCTGGCAGCTCTATCCCTGGCATTATTATTAGCCACCAGTGCCACCTGCTCTTCAGCCCTATGCCTGGCACAAGTGATCTGGGTCACGTGAGCTCTAGATCTGTCTTACTGGAGAAGATAGAGGGTCATAAAACAGACACACGTATTCCAGACATGAATATTTGGACCAGTGCATAAATACTGCAACCATATTCACTGCATGAGTGCTGAGAAAGCAACTTTTACAAATTTTAATGTCAAGAAATCATTCCTGTTTGAAATTTTTATGTAGAAGAAGAAAATATATATATTCTCCTAAGTAAATTGGCAGTGTGATCTGAGCTGCTGTCACCCTCACAAATGCTGCTGGCATGTTTTCCATGCGGGGGAGAGGATGCTTGGTGGGGAGAGGGTGAGAATTTCCAGGAGACAGGCAGAAAAATCAGCCAGGCATGAGATTCACCACAGCTCATCTGTCAACACCCACCATGAAAAACTAGTCCTGGAAGCAATGCGTTCCTCACATCAAGCACAAGTGTGTGCTGTACTTTGAGCAGGGCCTGGTGTTGCCAAAAAATGAGTGTAAGAGTGTGGGAGAGTACACCTACATTTTTTTTTTTTACCTCTGAATCAAGGAAGGGCAGATTCATTCCCCACTGAAGAAAGCCACATGATGAACTTACATCGTTCAGACATATGAACGAAAGAGGCCACAGAAGAACATTTCGAGCTCTCGTTGCACAACACTAGTAGGTGGAACCAGTTTTGAAAGCAGGGTTGGAAATTAGGTCAGTCCCCCTCCTCCTTGCTCCCACTTTTCCTGCCCCCACAATCACAGTGGGCAAAGATCTCGGTTCTGTCATCGTTTTTCAATCAGTATTCATCTAAAGTTTTGGCTACCAGTCACAACAGTAGGAGAATAGAATAGAGCTTAGAGGTTTTTAAGATTCAGTAGATCTTCCTTTTGAGTAAGAAGAATTACACCTATAACAAGAGACCCATAGTCTTTTGTTTGCCTTGGCACTGTCTTTAACAAACTCAGCCAATGTACTTTGTAACTTGCACATGTTCTTCAACTCTGAATGTTTACCAGAATTCACATGAACCTCTGGGCCAGAACTCAGGCCCCACACTGCAGCTCTGCAGCCAGAGGAGTTGCTTCAGATGTGAAGTGACATCCAGAAGCAATATGTGAACCTAGTTCCTGGCCTGATGATTTTCTGCATGGCTCACTAATTACTAAGCCCAGTCAGCCCCTTATTTTCCTCACAGACACAGCAGAAAAATCTTGTTGAGATTCATGCTCATGCAGTAGCTGAAAACAACACATGGTATTTACATGTGATGGAAATAAAGAACAATATCCTTTATTTGATTCCATCCATATTTCCTACTCTGTCACCGTGCAGTATAAGCTAGGCAGCTGGATACTGATATAAAATACAACAATGTGTGTCAACTTACATCATCAGTTCAGTTCAGAAGCTTTTAGTATATACCGGCAGGAGCCAGCCTACCCACACCTCCAGACACATGACCTTTAGCTAATGATGTTGCTGAACAGGATTCTTCACCAGCAGAGTGCAGAGCCAGGGGTGCAGGCAGTGGCTTATAAACATAGATATGAATGATATTTCAAAAGATGAATCTCAAAAGTCTTATTCTCCTGACAGAAGGACAGACGTTTTCTACTGCTGTGCACAGGAATGAAGAGATTAAGAATATACTGAACCTCAAGGGATTTCCAGGCTGTGCTCAGAAGAGCAGGTGGAGAATAGGGAAGCCTTCATAATAAGAATAGGGTGAGGAGCTGAGAGCCTTTATGAACACTAGAGACAAGAACTGGCAGGGAATCTGCATGCTTTCAGACGCATGTGCAGACACATTCCTATCCTGGCAGTACAAGCACTGAATGGCCTCAATATGCACGCAGCCATCCCTGTGCAGCAAGAGACAGTTACAGGTCAAAAGGCTCTGTGCTATTCTATAAAAGGATCATTGCACTGAGACCCAGCACACGTAACATAGTTAATTTGAGTTAAGGCAAGAGTGAATGTCACCTCCTAGCATCTTACACCCAGACAAAAGCATCCCATTCTGATTCAATTTACTCCTGCTTCTCACACTGATTAAACTCCTTTAGATGAAGCACTCCTCTTGCATTCTGGCAGCTACTCCCAAGAAATTCTTCAGTGAGGGAAGTTTATGGAGTAAAAGACCAACATAATGTCCTTCAAATAACATTCTGGGCCATTGCATCACCAGAATTTTGCAGTGATGATGCAGAGAACTAAAACATGTTGGATAAAAAAGCCACTTTGGTATTTATTTAGCCATCTTTTGATCCTGATACAAACAGTGACTGGTAAAAAAAAATTTATTCTTTTGATTATGCACTAAAAAAAGCCATTTGTTGCATTTCTTTTTGAATCTTTTTAGGTTTTACTGCTCCAAATTGTAATGGAAATGACATTTCTAGACAGGACAGTAAACATGTAAACACATAGTAACTATGCCGGATAAGCTTTATACAACAGCAGAGAAGATGTGGCAGTGATTTTATGTCATTCTTGTGGCTCAGGTACTTCTTCTCTAAGTAACAGATCCCTTTTGGAAAGTTAGCAATTTCCTTTACTATCAGCTCAAACGGATATCCATGGAAATGGTGCATTTGGGCTTTCAAATTACGAAGTCCATAAGATAGGACCCACAGTGCCACGAAATCCCTCTTTGATGATTATGAAACTTTCCTTATACCCTATTGATTTCCATGTAAATGTACAAAGCCTTACATTTTAAACAAAAACATAGGAAATCCTCATATCAATATTAAGAGGATTCGTGCTCTAAAATATTTAGAAAAAAAGAGTGAGAATTTTGGTACGGCTGCATCAGTGCAGATTCTCAAACAGTAAAAGTGTAATTTAACTCAGATCAATATTGTTTTCATTTAAATGGAAAAACAAGCAAAAGTATTTTTAAAATAAAGAAAGATGTCATTAGACCTTACATACTTACCATATGTAATTTTTACTTTTTATGTGTCCAATACCTGCTTATTGACAAAGAAAGCAGAGGGAAAATAAAGAGCTCAGTGCCATTTTCCCAGATTTGATACATGCAAGTTTGGCAGTTCATTGACACTTAATTGCATTTCAGTTCATTTGCTGCATTTCAAGCAGCAAAATGGGGCATGAGAATATTTTTGAGTGGCAGATAACTTTGCATGTCAAGAAGGGAAATTAAGGAAGAATACAATGTTCTTTTCTATCTGGCTATTAGGCTCCATGTGTATTATTCTATTCTAGCATGCAATTTAGCAGGTTGTGCTGTCAGTGCATCCTGCCACTCTGCCAAAGAAAGCACCCTATTACCCTGCAGACAGTTGGCAAAGGCAGGATATCCCCAGGAGAGAACTGGGTGGAGGGGAAGGAAGGGGTTGCTTCAGGAACCAGGATTCTTCTCCAGGAAAAGCTACTAAGAAAACAGTTAAGGCAGGTAAGGATGGGGGGAAACAAATGCCAGTCTGGGCAGCATGAGAAAGGACGAGGGGCAGGGCACCTCCTGAAGGCTGAGGTGGACACTGTCTCTTCCAGATGGCTGACACCCACTTCTCCGTCTCCAGATGTCCAATCCTTGTATCCTCAATTATTATTTTGAAAAGAGGGATTCACGTAGTTCCTGAAGCAAAACTGGCAGTTATCAGCCTTAGACTGCTTCAGCTAAACTTAATATGAGATGTTTGCAGTTCCCAGATCTTACTTGAACACAAAAGCTGCTCAGTAAGGCTAGTGGCTCTGGGAGCAGTGACTCACACACTGACCCACCTTCCAGTTCACAGCCAGCAGCCTGGCACAGTGTGAGGCTGGTGCTGTGGGGCCAGGACTTGGAGAAGAGACACGACAGGTTCCTGTCACAGTCTGGCTGCTCTGTGCAAGAGTGGCTGTATCTATGCAGATGCGCCACGCTGCTCCCAAGCACACTTCACATTTTCAAGGATGATAAATCTGTGCCTACGGTATGGAGCTCGCTGTACATCTAATCTGTTTGAATGAAGCACACAGTGTTTCATTAAGATCAGCTAATGAACACTGAGTCTAAATAGCTCAAGGAAAACATTTTCTCTAATCACATCAAACAATTAGTACATCTTTCCCTCTTCCACATCTGGCTACTTTTTTATTGTGTTCTTAAAACTCGTCTGGTAGCTTTGTGCTTAGATAAAGTAATTGGTGAAAAGCCAGAAATAGGCAGAGAAGAAACATCAGAAAAACACTGAATAAAACCTCAGAAAGCAAATCTGGTGATCTGGATCACTTGAAAGCTCAAGGAAAATTGTGGCAGTTTTTGACTTGTTCATTTGGCTTCTGGGATGAACTGTTTCTTTTTGCTAACAGATTTAAACCTGATATATCTGAGTTAGTATAAGGATTGTAGAGCTAAAGACTCACACCTTGTAACCACAGGAACAGATTTTCCATTTCTAATGAGAAAAAGGTTTTGCAATTCACCATGATTGAAAGGACATTTTTTAGAGCATCAGACTCAGGCAAGATGTCCCTGTATGCACAGTCTGTAGCACAAAATATTCTTCCATTTAATCTTTGTGGGGCTTAAGACAATCTATAGGAAACATGGCGATAAATGCTATACTAGAAAATCTTGTAGTATATTTCCGACTGTTACTCTGATACCAATGTATTCAATTTAAAATTATTAATCATTAATTAAAGTAAGTTTTCACAAATACTTATTAGATATAACCTCTTGTCTTTGTTGATACAGAGCCCAAGCAGGAGACATGACTGTCATGCTTGACCACAGTACGGATAACGTTTCTTTTGTTCTCCCTACACTATTGCTCCTGCTGCAGAACAAAAGCTACCCCAAGACCTCCCTCCCTGAAGCTGACCATGAGATGACAGAGTCACCCGAGGAACCCAGGCCAAGCAAGAACCGCACTGTCTTGCAGTATGAGCTGAAGCCAGGGGAAATTATATCAGCCAGCATGGTTTTTGGAGTACTGTGGCTAATTTCCATCTTTGGAAACTCCCTTGTTTGCTTAGTGATCCACAGGAGCAGGAGGACACAATCAACCACCAACTATTTTGTTGTCTCCATGGCTTGCGCAGATCTTCTCATTAGTGTTGGCAGTGCACCATTTGTGCTGCTTCAGTTTACTTCAGGCAGGTGGACGCTGGGAAATGTGATGTGCAAGCTGGTAAGGTATATTCAGTATTCCACTCCTGGAGTCCAGATACATGTGCTCCTCTCCATATGTGTGGATCGATTCTACACTATTGTCTACCCTCTGAGCTTCAAAGTGTCAAGAGAGAAAGCTAAGAAAATGATTGTAGCAGCTTGGATCTTTGATCTTGCATTTATGTCACCAGTTTTCTTTTTCTATGGCTCCAGTGATGATGACCACTGCAACTTTTTTCTCCCAAATTCTTGGGAAGGAGCCATCTACAGTATTATCCATCTCTTGGTGGTGTTTTTGACCCCATCCATCCTCATTATCCTATTCTACCAAAAGGTCATTAAGTACATTTGGAGAATAGGCACTGATGGCAAGACTGTTAGAAGAACAACGAATATTGTCCCAAGGACAAAAGTGAAAACTATCAAGATGTTCTTAATGTTAAATTTAGTGTTTCTCCTGTCTTGGCTCCCATTTTATGTGGTACAACTGTGGCACCCACAGGAAACAGACTATAGAGAAAGTTCCTTGGTTTTCATGGCTATCACGTGGATCTCTTTCAGCTCTTCAGCTTCTAAGCCAACCCTGTACTCAGTGTATAATGCGAACTTCAGAAGAGGGATGAAAGAAACTTTCTGCATGTCCACCATGAAATGCTACAGAAGCAATGCATACACCATCACCACCAGCTCAAGGATAGCAAAAAAAAATTATGTTGGGATCTCAGAAATCCCAGCACCAGCCAAAACTGTAACCAAAGACTCAATCTATTATTCATTTAACAGAGAAGCAAAGGAAAAAAAGCTCGCCTGGCCTATTCATTCAAATCCTCCAAATACTTTTGTCTAATTGGCTTAATAGCTTTGAATAGTGATTATGTACCATCAGAACAAAGAACTTTATCTCCTTTTTGAACCAATGTAAATGTACATGTTTTTACAACAACTTTTAGAGAGGGTGAAAAAAATATATATTTTATTTTATTAAATGCATTGATTTTGATGTATCTAGTCTACACAATTCCAGCTACATTTTGCTTCTGTAAGTACTCTCCCTGAATCACAAGCATATTTGCTCTTTTACAAAAAAAAAAGAAAAAAAGAAAAAAAACAAAGCTCTTGCATCTTTTGTTTGTAGAGATAAAGGGGAGGAAAAAAATACGACTACATTTCTAATCACTGTACATTGGCCACCATGTTTAAATACATAAATACACCCAAAGACATCTCTACAGCCTTTTGTTATGCCCTTAAGAATACTGTTGCACTAGGGTTTTCCTTCTTGTTCAGACCTCATGGCTAAGGTTTTTGTATGTGGTAATGCTGGCAAAATGCTGAGCTGGTTGATTTCAGCTATAAAATTTCCATTGCCTCTGTAAAGTCAGCAGTAGTGCTTTTGTTTATTCAGCATTGCACTTCCAGAGAGGTCTAGTGGTAGAAGCAGCTTGAGAAAAGTTCTACCCCATGTATTACCATCCTCATCTCCTTTCTAGCTGTGTCTACATCCAGGCTGATGTTCTTGATGTGCAGCCACTGCAGAAGAGGAGCATCACCACCTGATCTGACCTCGCCACCAAAAGTCCCCAGGCAATGGCAAAATGCAGTGTAAGCTCCAAAGTTACTTCCCCAGCACTCAGCAACTGGTTTGAAACCAAAATGCAAAGAACAAAATTCCTAAGCCAGCTAGGAGGTGCTTGGCTGATTTTGCAGCTTGCCCATCCTGAGCTAAAAAAAAGTGGACACATATACACTGTGGACATGTATACCATGGGTCCATTCATCCTAAATACTTACTTTTGAGGTTTGCTTAGCCTGAAATGCAGATCCACTCTTCTCATTAGGATTAGGTAACATCAATCTTAGTTATCAGCTAAGATCTACAAGACTGAATCATTAAATCCACAGGATAATGAAGAAGGGTGTTTTTTTGAAAGCAAATCTGAAATGGACAGCCTTTACATCATGTAGTTATCAAACCCATTAAGAAGAACTGGAAAGAGTCTGTGTGTTTGATACTGATTTATTTTCCTAGTTCCTATTCTACTGCCCAAAACTACAGCAGCACACTCAGAAAACATCATAGATAACAAAATAAGGTCAACACAAACAGCATTTGGTGAACTCCCCTCACTTTGATGGATCACTGTATTCACTTTCCCTCACCCTGGAAAGTTTCCTTGTTGTCTTATTACATGGACAAGAGATTCTTGCTGGCTTCAGACCAGCAGTCCTGTTATTTGTTTTCCACACTGAAGATTTTCATCCTACTCAGTTATTTCTGACACAGAAACTGCTTCAGACTAGGCTCTTCTTGGACCATCATAATGTAGCAGCTAGGGTACAGCCCAGTATCTTGAAGACCAGATTACCAACATGCGTTTCAAAATCAAGTCATCCCAAAAGCATTGTGGGTACTTTGACCTCAGGTGCTCAACTAGGCAGAAGCCAGCTATGGGGCAGAAAATTACATGCAAGCATCAGACATCCCTTCACATACTCTATTTCAAAATCTCCGTCTTTGAAAGATGCATCCTCAGTCACAAAATCTTCAGAGAATAATTATCTTTTTCTTCTGTTTTCAGAGCAAATGTAGCACAACTGGGCCTGAGGCCTGAAAGTCCTGTAGTAACAAAAGTTAATAGAACAAGAGCAGCAAGTACTAAGGGTATATTAATCACAATCATGCATCTCCCCTTCTGATCAGTAGAGAGCAGAAGCACATGTGTTGTTGAACCCCAGGTGGCAGAAGTGGTATGGATGGACTCTAGTGCTGGAATACTTGGTAGGGAAACTCCTTTGTTGAGTAATATTCCTGCATGTATTTTAGAAATCTTCCTTCCCCCTACTCTACCACACTAAGTGTGGCTATAAGAATCCTCAGTGTTTGTGGGAACATTTCCTGTATATATTTCACAAATTCAGAAATCCCCATTAAATGAAGATTAGACATTTCTCATCAAAGCATTTCTCATCATTAGCAAAAATCCCCATGAACTGCGTGAGGAGAGGGCCTTAAAAATGAGGCCATTTAGTTCTGTGTGTTCCTGTTCCAGGTGAATTGTTTCTCCCTGAAACATCAGAATGTGCCGATAAGGAGCAGGGCTCAGATCTTTGCCACCTTGTGCAGGGGCTGCTGCTCTCAGACTTACTGCAGTAAAGAAAGCAAGGAAGAGATATGAAGCCCACTTCTGAGATGCCAAAATCTCCCATGAGACAAAAAGTCTGCCAGACATCATTCTGAATATGAAACCAGAGGAATGCTTGGGTATGAAGCCAGAGACTTCCATATAACTGCTCCTCTTCTGAATTTGAATGCATTTCCCCACCTTTCAGAAGCTGTAAAGGAGCTAGAGGAGCAGCGATGTGCCTGAACATCAGGTATCCATGTTCACGTGGAACCCTTTCCTCTCCCTGTCCCACCAGTCCTGCACATTCTTGCTAGCCCTCGTCCTCTTGGTGTGCTGGGAGCGCCATGCCCCGGACAAGGCTGCCTCCACATTCCTGGCAGCTCCCATCCTCCTCGTGCAGGGGACACCAAGCCACTGGTAGCTTTGTGCCATTGCCAATAGAAGCTAAACATGGCACTGTGCTGCAGCAGGGTTGAAGATGGAAAATTCTTGGCAGCTTGATAGATGCTGACTTTATGTCAGCACAAGGAGAAACCTCTTCCACCTCTTATTTTTATCTTTTATTTCTATTTTTAAAGAATTGTTTTAGAAGAGGTGATAGATTGGTTTGATAGCACCAGCCATCATGTATCACTTAGTCTGCCAGTGCCCCAGGAGTGCCAGAGACCCAGAAAGGAGATCATGCATTATCCAAGCAAGAAATGGAAAATGCATTGAAATTTGTTTGATCAATATGTATCTATCTATCTAGATGTCTAAATATCTATGTCTACAAATCTTTCCACACTCCTTCACAATTCCTTACTACCAACAGCTGCTTTGGCAATATATATAGCACAATAATATAATTACTGTAGAGTGAGGGAACTTTAGGACTAAACCAGGCAATCCTATTCAGATAAAGGGACCTTTAAGGAATGCTCTTTAATGGGGAAATGGCCACCTACTGCCACTGGATCTTCATGCTGCTCTGGAGGCAGATGCTCCCATGCTCCGGGTGAGATTGGCCGGTCTGGTCACTGTGCAGACACTGTGTCTGTGGGTACCTGTGTGTGCCTGAGTGCATATGTGTAGTGAGGAGGAGAGGAGCCAGAATACACAAGCTGAAGCCAGCAGAATTTATTGTACCAAGCTTGACACCTTGCAAACCAAACTGCCTCATTTCACAAATATACCTCAACAGTGTCTTCAGAGGCGCAACTGTGGGAGAAAGAAAGGACTTCTGGATCTCTAGCCCATCCAACACTTCTTTTTTTCTGTGCAAGAATATGACCAGTGCCAACTACTAAGCATTTTTTTCTTTTAAGTGGAGACCCATCAAGTGGATATTCTGTCATCATCGTTTACTTTTGGTATTGTGTTGTCCTTACGAATCATCAAATTATGGCCCCCCATTTTATTTCAGGAAAAAGTTTTATATTCTGTTGATTGCATTTTGAAAATGTCCAGCTTGGGAGTGGGAGGCAGTGAGAATCAGAGGCACATACCATTTAGGGCTTTCAACCAGCATCCCAGAAGTGATAGTAAGGTGGCTGTTACCCATAATTAGAGTTAAAAGCTTTCATATGCCTGGTTAAGAATCTCCTGAGTTTGGCATTCTCCTCACCTCAACCGGCTTCACATCACAGTTAACTGACATTGATTTAGGAGTAGGTTTTCTGAAGTGTCAAATGTATGCCATCAATTTCAGCTGAAATTGAGTGCTCAGCCTTTCTGAATATGAGATCCTTCCGATTCAAACCAAGTAGATTTGAAGCATATTAAATCCAGATCTGTACACTTAGAGGAAGGGTTATTAGTTCCTTAAGTGATTCTCTAAGTTAATATGCCTTTACTAGTTGGCTCTTTACAACCTCACAAGTATTGTGGAATAGGCCATTATAAATTACAGGAGGATTTATTTGAACTGACTTCTAGTAAAATGTAACAAACCTACTTGAAAGATTGTTATATAAATGTCACCTTCTGGCAAGCAGTTTGAACTAAAACATGGTTTTATTCTGTACACACAAGTCTTCTTTCAGTCTTCTCACGAAACTGGCCTCTGGATAAAATTCAGAAGTGGCACAGACACCAGTAAGCCCTTTGTGTTCAGAATTTCAGGCATTTTAGACCAGTTCTTGATTTGGTCCTAAACTTGCACGGAAAGGGGCGAAAAGGAGAGAGAAAATAAAGATTTCATCACTTTTCATTTATCCTCACCTCATGCCCAGCCAGACACTAGCCTTTCACTGCATGTACAAGTGTGAGTAGGACAGGAGATACTCTCATCTCTCTGATTTGCGAAGGTGTAGGGGGGTAGCTATCAGGAAATGCATCTTTCTTAAAGTCTTGCAGGATTAGACACATTAACCAGCAGAGGCTGCAAATGGGTGGGAAAAGGAATCTACCTTATTTCCACCGGCACTACAGCACTGCTCACAGATTTCAATTCAATTCTGTATATTAATCATCTCCGCTGCAATACGTACTCTGCAAAGTCCCTTCCCATGTTCATCCGAACACAGGAACTACAGCACTTAAATGATATTCAGAGTTATCTAGACTTCACATTATTTACAAGTTACCTGTCTATGCAGCAGGAGTAGCAACAAGTTTGCTAACTTGCAACACTGTTGGAAGTGGATTTACTGTGTGGTTTTCTGCAGAATCTGGAACAGCTCTTGACCCATCGTTGGACTGGGCATCCATCTTCGAGTTAAGTACTGGGGTTTTACATTATTTTCTTTAAGAAGAGAGATGCTGTGGATGTGACCTTTGGTCCTCTTACCAGGAGTTGCACCAAACGTACCAGATTAAGGCAGTAAAGCACTGAGTTTCTGGAGCTGAATTGTGCATATCTGTAGGACAGCAACAGAGGCGGCCACCACTTCACTACAGGCCAGAAAACAGAAACATAGAGCTATTTCAGGACACTTCAAGAAAGGTTGATGTGGCAAATGGTGGCTCTCCACAAGTTGCTCTTGAACCCACAACAGTGCCTCTGTAAGTCCCATCAGAGATTAGACTCTTGCCTTTCAAGTATATAACTTTAAAAGATAACGCTTTCAGAAACCAATTTTTTTCAGAGTAAGTATTTTACAGGGTGTCTCAGAAGTGCCAGTTGACAAAGCCACCTATTTTTCATATGTTGAGAAGCTCATCACATGCCATCGGTGTACAAAGCTCCCTGAAGGAAAAGGTGTTTCATCAACCAGCATAATTCAGCTGTAAATTTTGAACCCCTAATGCGAGCAAGCTGTTGATTTTAGATTCACAGAGCAATCTCAGGACTCTTCAGCTCCTCTGGTTACACAGAATTCTCCTCTCACAGATCACTCTGGTCAAATTTCATCCAAAATGCAGAAATGGAGCCAAGAATAAATCAGACTATGGGACACATCACTCATTTTTGGGACCTTGTTTGGGACCCCGAGCCTGGTTTGCTAGGGAACCAGGACTTATGCAATACTGTTTGCAGTCAGATTTCACCAGCAACTTTTAAGTCTATTTGCCAATTCTAACCCTCTTTGAAAAGGCTATCATAAAGCTAATACAGTTTTGAGAATTAACAACTGGTAACTTGGTGCCTATCCACCTTCAGGGGAAGGCAGAAGAGAAATCTAACACTGCTTGTAGGCTGTGAGTATGACAGCAGTCAGTCAGATGATGTCCTTGATGACCAGTCAGTTTGCTTGCTATCCATCAACAGGAGTGAAAGAAGAGCAAGTAAAAGGAGCCCAGTGAGCTATCAGCTTCTGCATCATTTAAAGATATGGTCACAAGTGATCAAGTTGAAGCAAATCAAGAGATTTCTTCCAGAGAAGAAAAAAATGACTCTAAATACACTCAGTCTGACCCAAGATAAAGGGAAATGAGTCTGTGAAGAGTCCTTCAGTAGTTCTGACAGTATCAGAAAAACACGGATAGCAATATTTTTGCCCCTAAGGAAGGAATCTAAGATTACACTTCTCTTAAAGAAAACTTTGGAGGAAAGAGTAAAAAAAAAA
>PPHD01014322.1:3276-16775 GCA_002909625.1 Bambusicola thoracicus
TTCTCTTCTCTTCTCTTCTCTTCTCTTCTCTTCTCTTCTCTTCAGGACAGTCTTGAAGCATAAAACAGATTTATTTGTGCAAAGTGTAAAAAATAAGAAGTGATTTTGCCTTCTTGATTTGTTACAATTGTTTTGCTACAGTTGAATAAGATTGGTGCCTTCAAGTGAGAGTATTTTCTCACAGTGTCCCACTTTGTGTTCGTGGAGCATATAAATTAAACAGAACTAGATATAAGACTTTAATTTTTCATTTGTTGGAGTGAGGCATAGTGAATCTTGCATATTCCGTACGCAATGTTTGTTACGCTTCATTGCTGCTAACATATTTGTTCATCCTCTTTGATATGCATTGATGTGGCCAGTTTACCACTTAGAAAGGTAATAAAATGCTCTCTGTTGAAATTCTGGCCTTTGCTGAAATAAGCACAGTTTTTGTATTTGCTTTTCGTGAGTTTATTCTGACCCAATAGTAAATATCCAATAGAAAAGAAAAATAAACATTCTTAGGTGCATTCCTTCTGCTCATATTTTTGTTAGATTTTTATGTATCTTAATTTCAGCCTCAGAAGTAAAATCATTGATTGGGAGTATTTTAAATACATTTTTCAATTCTATTTTTTTCTATAGTCAGTATTTTAAATGTCAGCGTGCAGATGACTTGAGATCAAAAGTAGCTAAGCGTGTAGTTACAGAAGTAATTTCAAAATCAAGAGTGAATTCAGACTTGGAAATGCAGCTGGGGAACACATGCTGGGAAATCCCAGTTTCTTTTCTGGCTTTGTTTGAAAAAAATATGGAGGAAGATAAATGTTTCTCTTGTGATTTGACAGCTTATACTTCAAATCCATTCATCCGAAAAGACAGTGGAAATAGAAAAATGTATGAGAATAATTAGAGTTGCCTATCCTTATGGCTTAACGTGAGATTATTGTATTATTTTCCTTTGTTCAGGCCTTTTTTTCACATGAAGGCAGCCTGAAAGAACTTAGCAAGTCACTAGAAGATCTTAAACTATTGGGAAAACTAGCAGAAAAAACTGTTCCAGACCTACAGACATTCGCTGCAGACTCTGAACAAAAGCTAGAAAAGCTTCAACAAACTGTGGCAGATACATACACAGCCTTGCTGTCTCATGCTGGAAGAAGACAGCCATCCAAGAAAGAGTGGGTGACTGAATGCACGATGTGTTGTAGCCTTGTAAAAATCAGATAAGTGGGCAGATGTTGTGATATTGTGGACGTACTCCCAAGTACATTACTATGGGCAATTTCACTTTTAAATGTTTCATATTAAATTTCATAATCCAGCAGTGTTTGATTACCCTTAAACACAGCTGCACTGTTAGGTTTGAATCATAAGCCTGGATTTCTTTTTTTTACCTTCGTATTTCTGGGCAGCCTGGTCTGGTGGTTGGCGACCTTGCACATAGAAGGGGGGTTGAAACTCAATGATCATTGTGGTCCTTTTCAATCCAGGCCATTCTTTGACTCTATGATTTCATGTTTTATCCGTAAGCTGAAATTTCTTTTAAACCGTAGGGGCTCCATTGTTGCTTCTGAGAATGGAGAAAAGCCCAGTTCTGCTCAACAAATGGATATCCTTTCAGTACAGGAGGTAAGAAGTCAATACTTACTGTTAATAGACAATGCTCAGTCTAGAGGAGATCAGTGGCAAAACAAAAAACTGATTACTTCTGTTACTACTCTTATTGTGGCAGATTTCAGGACTCTTGTCACAGAACGAAAGGCCATTTTACTTGGGAAACTAGAAAGAGTAAATGTTTAAAAGTAACCTGCAGGGAATAGCCCTAAGCATCCTGAAAATATGTGAATCTCCAATCTTGCATTATATTTTGCTAAAGAGTGCTTTTCAGCTGAAAGAGCCATATATGAAGCTGTGTTGAAATGTAAATCCCACACAGTGGCCCAATAATTTGAAGAAATTTCTAAAGACACAGAGAGGAAAATTAGTGAAGAGTTGGAGGCATTTTCTTTAGACAAATAGGGGGAAAAACAGAATCCGTGTAATTTCTTAGAAAAAAATTCAGTGAGAAGACAATACTGTTTATGATGTGGACATCACAGAAGTTGTCTCATTTAGGATAAGCATTCATGGCAGCGAGGCTGTAGATAGCTCATCAGACAGCATCCAGACTGTCTGTTGGAAGGGATCCATTGCATTTACATTAAGTTGGCAGATACAGAGGAAGTGGCTGTTATCAAGGGAAATCTCTTGCAAAACTACTTATATTGTCCCTGATAACAAAGATAAATTCTGCTCCATCATGGATACTTGAAGTATGAAGTGTGTAACTGGTGTCAGCTGGCATTAGACTCAGGAGAGTATATCCTGGAATCAAGAGCAAGAGATGTGCATGATGATCTGGTATAAGCAGCCTAAAATATGGTGCAGAAGACAGTGCCTTTTGATTTCTGCAACAAAAATTCACACAAATGGCTCGTGATTATCAGAGTTATGATGGGGTGGTTCCATGTGCAGAGGCCCAGCATTAGTGTGGAAGGAATGTATGATCTGGCAGCAAGTCTTCTAAAATCTTCTATTTTGGCTCATTGTTGAGATAAAGTGCATCTTGTGTTTGTGAATGGTATCTCTCATCTCCTTTGACACACATTAAGCATTGCTTCCTTCAGGAGATTACAGACATCTGCTGATCTTCACTATGCTTTGACACAGTGTGATGCAGAAGTCATTGTTATCTTTTTTGTTTTTGACATAGACATCAAGACCCTCTGAAGATATGGTTTTGGAAACAGATATGAAACACCACAATGGAGAAAGCTGTGAGAAGATGTTTGAGGAAGACAGTGATTTGCCCACACCAGCTGTATTGGAGAGGTAATTGTTATAAGTTAAAATGCATGTACGTTAACAGATGACACAATGCTAGACATTCATAAGTTAATAGACTTTATGAAACGTTGGGTGCACTTTTGATATGAAGAACTCTGTTCTTGCTCTACTTCTGCTTACTTAGTATTTCTTTGCATTTGATAAGGAAGAACTGTAGCAGCTAAATAACACAAATATCAGTGTATTATGGGAAGAACACTTAAAGCTATTAGAATTTTTCTTCTGCTCTTTCCTTGGAACGGAGACATCTGCATCCACCTTACTAATAATGCCAAATCCCACAACATTAGGGAAAGGTGACAGGTTTTTTAAAATACTTCACATTTTTACATTTATAAAACTGAATTTAAAGGATGCCAGAAGGCACGTGCACATGAAAATTATCCATGTGATCACTGTCTCAGCCACTGTATACATTGCTCATTTATGCCCATTCACCTGCAACTTAGGTAAAAATATGCATTTGCAGCAAACTGTGCTTATTTTATATGGCAATCTTGGTTGACAAAACCCAACTTCTGCTATGTTCCATTAAATTAGAAGTAATACACTGAAAGTGATTGTATCTTTCTTTAGCTATAACACACAAAGAAGGAACCTGGAGGAACTTTTACAAGTAAGCAGAGATAAAGTAGCATCTGGCTTTACCGATGAAATAAAAGGCACTTCATGCCTTCAGAATAAATTGCTTGAATTACAGGTAAGTCAGCCTTCGTCTTTTAAAAACATATTTCGTGCCTTAATTGTTATTTTTTCATTGAGGTTCCTTACCTTCTATGCATTATGTATGCTGTCAAGGGATACAGAGCATCCTTACAAGCAGGTTTATTGAAAACAGAGAGAAATTGAGGGTTTAACATTTAGCACAACCAAATTCCTATTTAGGAGTGAAGTCTTGCCAGTACTGCTAAAAGAAGAAATTGGTGGCTATCAGTTTGTAATTTGTAAGATCTACTGGAAAAAAAATAACTGCAGAAAACAGATAGATAGAGAGCAGGAATGGTAAGTGATGGACCATGGCCACGCTGTGAAGGTGAGCCATCAAATGTCAGCAGTGCAGAATGAAACTCTTCCAGGACTGAGAGCTTAAGTACATCTGTGAGAAACGTAAGGTGGTGTTACAAGGCACATAATTGGTGTTAGAGATTTTATTATTGTAATTTTTCAACTCTTCCATTGGAATGAACACAGAAGCTATCTAGAGTGTTAGAACTTGGTTCACTTCTAAGTTGGAATTTTGTTCTTTCAAAAACAGTTCAAGTGAGATATTTTCTATTCATTCTTGTGTAAAAATGACTGAACCAGACTTATCAAGCATTTCTAAAACACAGTGCAGGCATGCATCTGACAGGAAATTTCATTCTAAAAAACTGATAGAGATTCACATGTGGCTGAAAATTGAGTCTTTGAAAAAAGAAACCCTTAACTAAAGATGACGTTTTCAGCTTTTTCCATAGAAACTGTTGTGATTGTCATTTAATGAACTGGCCAGCCTGTTGTACAGAATCATATTAAATCAATTAACCCTGCATATCTTTTAGGTGGTAGAGAATGATATCGATTCTGGTTGGATGCAGTTGGGAAACATCTCATCTACCTTAGAAAACCTTGTGGATGAAGTGCAGCAGGCTGCTATTTCTGAGACAAGAAGCAAACTAGAAGGAGAATGGAAAGAACTTCAGGATATTATAAGTACCAGGTATAAAATAACATTTTACGATGTTAGCAAAGGAATTGTTCATTGTAAGTAAAATGTGTATTTTGAAGTGAATAGTGTGTGTTATAGAAAGAGTTCATGTGTTTTTAACTGCCTTTTAACTGCGTAAGACTTATCTTTTTCTTAATTATGCATGGCAGATAGTGTGAATCTCTTCAGGAAGATCAGAGTGTAACAGCACTGTGCAGTGTTTTCGACCTCATTTTTATTTCCTGCAACCTTCTGGTTAAATGAGCCATGTTATACAGTGCTTCTCATATTTATCAATAGAAAAACTTGTTGGACCTCAGGAAGAAAAAGACAATTAGATCGATCAGACAGTCAATTACAATATCTCTGTGGCTTTTTGTGCTGTAAAATGTCAGGTGTCTTTTCTTGCTACTTTCCCAATTTGTGTTTCTTTACCTTTCTTACAGAACTAATTCTTTAAGGACTGCCTTGGAAATTGTTTTACCAATAGAAAATGAGTCCATTCTTCTATGTGAATTAGATCAGCAGCTGAACAAAAAGGGCATCCAGCAGTTTAATCTGATGAACAGTGATCTTGCTTACAGAGAACTAAAGGTAAGGAAAAATGCTGATATGCAGAGACAGCATCCCAAACAGGACAGTTCTTAATATCTGTAGGAACTAGATGTCTGCAGAGGGTTTCTCACTTAGGACTTTTGCACCATTCACAATACTTCCCAAAACTTTTGATCTGATTTGTGTCTAAACACATTTTTAATCCATTTACTTCAAATGCTATTGCTCCTATAGAGCCAGGCAGGCACCCTTGATAGGCTTCGCTGTAAAAGGCATAGCAATGAATACTTCATGTTTGGTCACGACTTTCCTTGGCTAGTTTTACACCATTCCCACTTGGCTATATTTCACTTTGTGGAGTGATATAAGTAATGTGGTGTTAATTAATGAGCTAAACTAAGCTGCCTTACTCACATCTCCTGAGGGATCTGAATGTCCTGCAGCACTGGACTTTCTAGCTGCTTTCAGTATCTTGTTCCTAGACTCTGCTCTGTCTGCTAGGCGAGCTGGATGTTGTTTTGTTCCTGATATGTTGTCCCTGCTGAGCACATAGGCTGCTGCACAGTACTGAAAGTTTGCATTTGTTTACCCTTGGCTCTCAAGCTGAGTAGTGTTTCAGTCTCTCAGGCTCTGGGACAGAGTTCATACGCACTCTTTGTCTGAGATGACTCCTGGTTGGAAGGGTCTTGCATTTTTTCCTAGCTTTGCACTTCTGGGGTTTCACAACACGGATGTACTGCTGTTCAACTGAGGGCTGCATAATCCTTTAACCAGGTAATGAACAGGCTTCACAAGGAGATTTTTAGATGTGTGTTAATCTCCTTTGAAAACATAGCAAAAGAAAACATAAAAGGTGGCAGAGATAACAGTCATTTGTGTGCTTGCCTGTACTCCCAAATCCCAGGACTCTCATCAGCTTTCTCTCCTATTTGTCTGATTGCTTGAAAGGCGATTGGGCTTTTTTCATAATGCTGAATAAATTCTCTGTCTGTGGAATACCATTTTATTTGATTTTTCTCTTTTAATGCATCTTTCACCAAGATCCAGAGTAGGGAAAAAAGTTTCTCCTTTCTTAACCACCTTATTTAGCATACCTACTGTATTGCTGTGACAAAGTCGTTTTGCATTAATGACTTCAGATTACCTTACACAGACTTAGATTTATATTTCTAACATGATGTTATCTTTTAGCAAATGGTGAACTGAACATATAGGCACCATGATAAAGATTTACCAAATCAGTCGCATTTGATGTTATTTCCATAGCTAGATCTTCCACAGTAATAAATTGTAATGGAAATTCCAAACACCAAAATCCAAAAGCTGTTCTTCATACTTTTAACAATATTTATACATATATTTTATTTGGATCAGTAGAATTTGTTTTTTACTGGTTCAACTTGAACACAGGATACAGACTTCCTTTCACTTACTAACACTGTTGGTGTATTTCTCTATTTCAGGAGCTACAGAGATCCATATTAAATCAGATTGAAGTGTGCAAACAATTGGAACACCTAGATAGCTCAGCAAGAGATGAATTTAATCCAATAGATCTGCAAGCTGCAAGTAAAATTATGTTTTATTATCAAAACCAGCTTGAAGAAATGAGCCATAAAATGCAAATCCGTGAGACTGTCCTTAAAGATCTGGAAGCTTTTATGGCCTCACTGAGGAAAATTAAGTCTTCTGTGGAACATCTCACAGATCCTTTAGGCCAGCCTGAAATACAAGGAAAAACACGGAGAGAGGCTACACAAGAACTTTCTCATATGGCAAAAGAGGCTCAGTGTTTGGATGAACGCTTGAAAACAGTTGATATCTGCTTGGAAGATGCTGAGTTTGGGAGAAATACTAGCTGTGAAAAGCTTGTTCAGACTTTATCTGAAGAGCTGAATGTGACTGGTGATCGCTCAAGTGAACAGATGCTTACAGAGGGAAATGATTTATACAAGATTTTTTGCACCAGAAATGAGGAACTCCTTAAAAACATTCAGGATCTACGTGATAGAATTAACAAAATAGGTCTGAAGGATCCAACAGTTCCAGCTATTCAACAAAGGTGAATTGTTTTTCAAAGCTCTTGTAATTAAGTAATTTCAGTGAACTCAGAGGTTGTGTGGACTCTTTGCAGTAGAACACTGAAACCTGACTGTGTCTTAAAGCCTCTTCATTGCACTGAAAGATTGTGAGTTGTGGTTTATTCTCTGCTTTACAACCTAAAAAACGGAAGCTTTCTCCATTTATTTTGTTTTAAGCACCATGCATGTGCTTTTTTGAAGTACTATTGATGAAGAGGAAACAGGAGGAGGCTGATTGCTACAATCATAGTTTTCAATAAGATAACTCAAAAAGGGAGACAGCTTTCCTTCCTGAGCTGTCCTTCACTGAGCTTCCTTCACCAACATGTGATCTATACCCCTGAGTAATAGTGTTATTTTACCATACCTTGAGTAAGTAATTCATGTGATTCCTGTATCTCAGATACTGTTGCAGAGGAGTTCTCTGCAGCCTTACAAAGGATGAATAAGCAGTTCACTGCAGCCTTAGTGTAGGGAAAAAGAGAGAGGAGTTTATGCTTGTGAAATCCCACACTATGCCATAATTTCCTTTCTTAGACCTTATTTAAAGATAACCAAAGTGCACTTCACATTTTCATGCAATTCACTGTGTTTATGCAGAACTCATTGGCCTAAAGGATTTGGGATTGCTTACACAAACAGCTCTTAGGTCAGTATAACTCATCTGGCAGACTGTCAAATTTCATGATCTGAAAATCAAATTACATTTTTTATGATATCATTTAATATAGTAAGTGTGCTCAGCTCAGGATGAAATTCTAGAGAGCTTTGATAATTACATTGATAGAAAAAAAATCAAGACTTGCTTTATTATAAGCCTGCATTTCAATTTTTTTCCCAATAAAGGGTAAAGTCATTAATGGAATTGGAAAAGGAATTAGATTGTTCTGCCGTTGAAATGAAATCTATGCGAGAAATTGCTAATAAGCTCCTCCAAATGAAAGAGGAAAAAGCAGAAGAATCTAATGAGCAGTGCAGAGTTACAGAGAGATCGTGGGAGGATACAAAACTCTTGCTTGCTGAATGGTAAGGAAAAAAGTTATATTTTAAATAGTATTTTACAAGTGAGAACTTTGCTTATGAAATGAATCAGCAAAAAAGTCTTAAAACCACACTTCAAAGTAAGTGAAATTCTGATGCAGTAGGAAATGTTGCTACTACAATGCTGTAGAATGTCATAATGCCAGGGATGGTACATCTAAATTTGCAGCCAAAGCTCATTAATGTTATTTATTGTTAAGAAATCACAATCCTGTCATATAACTGGTATGTAGTGATAAGTTGAACTTAATAGGTACCCAAAAGAAAAGTCTGGTTGTTGGTGTCTTTTAAGTTTGCTGTGAATTTGATGCCAGCACATTCAAAAGGAAGTCAAAGAGGACAGCTGACAGAGAGTCAGGGAAAAACTTAGGAACTACAGAACTTTGTTTGAGAAGCATAAGAGAGCCTGGGCTCCCAGTACATACATGTAGGAGAAAGAAGCAGGTGGGAGGCTTAGGCTGTTCCTTTATGCATAGTCAGTAAATAGTTAATCTCTTTTTTCAATAGCCAGGAGCAGTGTGCAAGGGCTCTGGAGCTCCTGAAGCAGTATCAAAGCTGCAAAAGTAGTCTAACCAGCATCATCCAGAAACAGGAGATAGTGCTTTCACAGCAAAATTCATACATGGGGAAGGACAATTTGAACAGACTGATAACAAAGGTGAGTGAACGGAACTTAATGACAAGTTAAATAAATAAATAAAATACCTATCCTGGGAGTGTGGGAGTGTTCTGGTGTGTAGGGTTGTATACCTGGACTTCAGGGTAAATGTTAAGCCCTTGCTTTCACTATGGCTTTCGAAGTACTTTTAAGGAATATACCCTGATGTTAAATTGATGACCAGCTTTACTTAGTAAATCACATTCTTGCTGAAGGGGATTTTGATCTAAAATGGAAAAAATCTGTTTTGATCCAATACCAAAACAAGATGAAATCTTGTTCTGCCAAAAAAAACCCCACATCTTGAAATCAGCAAGACTTATTTCACCTGTATTCTTTAGAACATTTTCATATTTTCTATCAAGTTAAAAACCTTCTAGTAGGTAGTTTGCAAATATATAAAAGCAACAAAATCCATTCACTGCTAAAGGGATGGCTTAAAGCATTGTAATCATCTCAAGCAAAAATAATATCTAATGTAACTCCTTGAGGACTGCTTGTTTATCTGCTGTTGTTATGATGTATAACCAAGGATGTAGATCTGCATCCTCTCCCTGCTCAGGTCATAGACAGGGCTGCAGGGTTTGTCTGTACTGCACTCTGCTATGTGGAGATTTTCAGCTAATCCTGAGAAAGAAGCTGAAGTACAGGAGCCGTAAGGCTGTGTCAGCATGACACGTCCACTGAAGGACTGGACCGTGGCAGATCTATTCTGCTTCCCAGACTGGAACTTGTGTACCTTGCTTGTACATCATTACCACCTTGCTCAGAGCCTGCTTGGGGTTGCCAACATGAAACTGCACTGGGATGCAGACTTCTGGGAGCCAGAACAGTTTTGGCTGGCCTGACAATTCAGTATTTATTGAGCTATGTTTTCAACATTAATTTCTGATGCCATACTGACTTTGCTGACCAAAATGTGTTGTGGTTCAAACAAAAGCATGACTTCTAGCTACATTATTTTTATGTAAATGAATGCAAGTGTCTGTAGCTAATGGACTGTGGAACAGCAGCATTTCCACTGTGACTGTTTTGGTTAACAGGTTTCACCTTTCCTGGCTGGGTTATATAACAAGCTGTTTAGATGACATTTTTAGGCTTTCTGATGAGACACCAACCATAGCTCAGGAACATTTTGCTCTCAGCCAGTGCCTGGGATGATTAAATTTAAGAAGGAACATAAACATTTTCTTCCCTCATGGTTGGTGCCTGTGCGCATCATCTGCCCTTCAGCTCAAGCAGGATCTTTCCTTGATTTCACCAGCGTCACCTCTGGCACCTCATGTTGCTTGAGCTACCACTGCAGGGCAGCTTGCTTGCATGCCCCAGTCCCTAACCTTTTGAAGGCCCTGTGTGTAGGTTACAGCTCGTACTCCTCTGCCTGTTTTGCAGCTCCCACTCTCAGAATGCAAGTTTGCAGGAGCTGCTGCATAATATAGACATGTCCTTGATAATTCATTGCTTATTTGTAATTAAGTATAATGGTAACAGAGAAGATCATCCGCCTTGCTGAGAGCTGTGCTGTACTGCCACCCCTCCCCTTATCTCTGGTTGGCGGATCTGTCTGACGAGATGCTCGTCATCTCTGCGAATTAGAGCTTTTAAGAGGCTAACGCTAGAGGGCAGTGTTTCTTTTCCAATAGGTTTCTGTGTTTGTAAACACTGAGTTACGATCAAACACAAAGAGGCAGTTTAAGTAGCAAATAGGAAAAACTGACGATTTTCTTCCTGGCAGTAGCATATCTGGCAATTCTGAAGTGGAGTCTAAGCTTTTATAACAGCAGTTCAAAACCTGGGGATCACAGTGCCAGGTTATGAGGATGTAAGATAATTATTGCATTGTACATTGCTTATTTTTGTAAGTGGGATGCTGGGTCTGGATATACAGTCCTCTTGGATCTTGGGATTGTTACTTTTAAATCAAGCTGTGCTTTTAGGTCTCTTAGTAGCAACTCTGCTATCCATAGTTATCCATATACTATCCATATCCATATGCTGTCCACTCAGCTGTTCTGCTAGCAATGACAGAATGAAGAGGGAAACGTTCTTATCAGCATAGCATGGGTACAGTGGCAGAGAATGCATTGCTAATCTCATCATATTCTGTAAAATAGGTTATTTCGTGTAATGCTGTTATTTCTCTAAACTGAAAGTAACAGCACATCGCCTAAAATGTTTTGCTGAATAAACTGTTTTAAGCAAGCATGCTTGTAAATATTCGCTTGGTCTCTTTCACAGATTGAAGAGGCAAAAGAGGAATTTAATGATCACGCTGAAGATGTAGACAAAATAAATCAGATCTGCAAAAACCTTCAATTCCAGCTCAATAAAATGAGAAGCTTTGAGGAGCCTCCATTTGAGAATGAGGCTAACATTATTGTGGACAGATGGCTGGATGTATGTAAAAAGTAAATTATCGGGGTGGTCTTATCCGCTGTGCATTATAGTAATTGATTCTGACTCATGTGTAATATTTGGAATAAATTAAGTGCAATATGGCAAAGATTCTTAAGAGAGAAATCCAGAGCAAAGTTTGCGGAGTATCTATTGGTGTAATGCTTTCGATAGTTTATATCATGGGCAGTCTTAACAGGAAATGATTGTGGGAAGTGTAGAAAGACAACATTTGTGCTTTCAGCATGAATCTGTAAGCTTCCACAGCAACTTCAGTGCATTTAGACTTCGGAGTCCGTCGGGAGAATTATAGTGCTGGTGCTGTTGGGGAGAAACGTTTGCCATAGTCGGTCTAAGCAGTGCATCAATACTGAGATTAGATGGTATTTACTGAGAGTAGATAAACATTAATGAGCAAGGCTCCTTCCTAAACCTGCCTTAAAACTGGCAAGCTGCCGTTTTGATTGGTGTGTTTAGCGACATGTGTAGCAGGGATTTAAATATCTTCTCCATGGCTGGTTTGCTGTGAAGACACATGAGATTTTTTTCCCCTGCTGCACATATTGTTTATGTGGGTGGTTTTATTTGGCTCAGATTTTATTATGCTGCCTTTGTTTTTAGAACATAACTCAATGTTTTGTGTATGTGTGTCTGTTTTCCGTGTATAAATCTCCTGGTAGATCAATGAAAAAACTGAAAACTACTGTGATAATTTGGGAAGAGCTCAGGCTTTGTGGGACAAACTTCTTGGTTTATCTGACACAATCGATGCATGGGCAAATGCAGAACTTAAGAACGCAGAAGGCCGTTGTCTGACTGATGAGGACCTGACACAACTGAAGGTAATTTGAATGAAATTCTTTAAATTCATATTGTAGTGATGTAGTTCTGAGTATAAATACACAGATCTCAAAGAGGTGTGAGCTCTGCAAAAGCAGTGGACGTCCTAAAATTCGCAATTTTATTTGCCAGAACAGTTTCATTGAAGATACTGCATAATATGTAGGGGATGCAGGTCTTGGAAACTAATAAGTATGTACATATGTATATACAAGCTTTGTGGATATATTATATCATTAGAATTAATGCAGCCCTATAAATACTTTATTACACTACAGAAGACCCCTCCACTTTTTCTACTCTGTGAACATACAGTGATGTCTGGAAATTTGTGGTCTAAATACAGTGGTGCACAAACTTCCTTGTACCTACAGAAGAGAGAAAAGAGTGTGTGTGGTTGCTAAGGATCTCCATGCGCAGGCAGACATCAGTGGAGCCTGGGCAAGGCCTGCTCATGCCCCTTTCACACAGGTTCTAGCATTACCTCTAGGAATAGGGGTGCAGTTGGATGTAGAAACACAGCTCTGTGTCATTGAAGAGCCTCATATATGGGGGATAAGTATTTTAAATTCTGACCTTACAGCCATAATTGACCAACTGTGCTGCTCTGTTGTAGTTACAGCCATTCCCTACTATACAGGAGTAATTTCCTGCTTGAGTGGGGTTGAAACATAACTAAGTCCCATATTTGCTAGTTTGAAAATATGCAGGCTGCTCTTTCTCAGTGTTTATGTGCTACAGATGCCCTGTCTTTCATTGTGCTTATCTGCAGCGCTATTGCTACCGTTCTTAGTGCTGCTCATTTGTTTTAATTTGCAGAGCAATAAAAAACCAAGGTGTTCTTGCTATGTGGATCTTCCCAGTGAAACAGCAGCATGCACGCTGTGCACAGGTGGATGTTCAGCTGTTATTGTTGTTTTTACCACTGTGTTGTTAGAGTTAACCTGGGGCAGTTCAGGTCCCTGAGGGCTACACTAAAAATACACCAGCTGGCAACTGCATCTTAAAAGCTATTTTGTTACCTGGAAACTGCTGAAGCCCACAGTGATGTGACCATGCCCCTGATGTGCCTTTCTGCTGGTGCACAGGAGGGGCTGTACTGGAGGTGGCTGAGGTTACTGCGCTGCTCCTGCACAAGAAGATAATTCTCAAAAGAAAGGGAGGGAAAGGGGAGGAGGAAGAGAATCTCTCTTTCCCGTGAACTACTGTATGAGTGGAATAGCCGGAGAGACAAGCAAATCCAGTGCATTTGTAGTTTTGTAAATTTAAAAGTTTCCAGAGGGAGCCAGGTTCATTTATCTTTTATTATTATTATTTTAATATATATATTCTGAAACATATATTAATTTGAATTACAAGCCTGATGCTGCTG